>CM034309.1:47372509-47470944 GCA_019925795.1 Dendrobium chrysotoxum
AAGCCGGGCGTGCTTGGTCGGATTCTACTTGTTAATAAGCTCATGAGTTGAACTTATGAAACTTTAAATTCGAGCTCATTTCTTAATTGAACTTGAGCTCGATCGAATCAACGCTCTGCTCGTTTACTAGTTGAGCGGCTCAGCGCATGCAAACAATAGAAGGTGAATCGCATGCGAACTGGCAAAACATGAAAGGCAAAGGGCAGAAGGCAGTGGCACGAGCCAAGCTTGAGCTTGCCTTTTGAACTCGACTCAAGTTCGAGCTTGGGATTTGACTCACGAGTCGAGCTCTAACTAAACATGACTCAAACTCGACTCGACTCGACTCGACTCATTTGCACCCGTAATAAGGGTATTAATAAAAATCAAAATTCGTAGCTCCTCCAAAATGTACTCCAGATGTAAAGCTATTTGACTTTATTTTGTGGCACTATGAGTCTGTCATGAGATAAACTTTTTTTTTTACATTAATATAATTTTGAGTATTTTATGATTGGAGTTTATTTAAAATTAGCTTGAAAATAATATAGAGAGAGATATATAATATTTATTTTTAAAATAAACAAAAATATTAAGTGAAATATTTGAATATAATCATATGGCATACTACTTATTTTAGGGACCGTTCAATAAGCTCCGATTTGAGTTAAATGAATACAATTTTATACGTGTTAATTATTTAGAGTCGGCTTAAAATGATTTCGGCCTATTGAAATTAACTGTTTCTGAGTAAATTGGCTCACCTTGAAGTTCTATTTGAGTTTGAGTTGGATGGACTGAACATTTTAAGACCGGGCAAAGCCAAATTTGTTGAACTTGCGTGCTTCTATCCTTGGAGGTGGGGTATAGATTTGGAGAAATTATTACAGGGCTGTTTGGTTTGCTGTATTTAGAGTGTAAAGTAATCCAAATGCAGGGATTTTGAGAATTTTGATGTTTGGTTGCATGAAAAGTAAATTCAAAGTAAAGTAAAGCAAATACAGTGTATTCCATTCTAGTTCATTTTTTGTGTATTTAGAATTCCTCCAATTTGAGAGATTTTTAAATACACTGTAAATTCAAGGGCATTGGCACCCCTTGACAGCCACCTCTGCCCGCTGGCCGCCACCTCTGCCACGGCCGACAGGCCACCGCCAACCACCACCTCCGCCACTATCAGCCACCACCTCCAGCTACCACCTTCTGCCACCACATCCGGCCACGGTCGGCCACCCCATCTACCTCGACATGCAAGCCACCACCCCAATAGATCCCTGCGTCGTCAACGCTATGCTCCCCTTCTACCTCTCACGTAGGGCTGCAAGTGAACCAAACGTTCGACGAGCTACTCAATGCTCGGTTCGATTAAAGCTCGTTTGTGATCGTTTAACTAACTAAACAAACAAACTTGAATAACATTTTAAATACTCGATCCTTAAATAAACAAACTTGAACACTAATATATTCGGTTCATTTATGTTCACGAACAAAATCATTTGAAGTTCGTGAACAAGCTCGATATTAAGCTCGATAAAAAGCTCAATTCGTGAGGCTGACTGTGACATTCAGTAGTTCATTAAGGAAGAAAATCTACTAGTTCATTTTGATTGCTTAGAATGGTGGAATGCTAACTTCATATTATTGTTTGTTCAATAGATTGTTTGTTAAATATGTTCACGAACATAGCTCGATAAAGCTTGTTTGTTTAAAGCTCGATAAGCACTAAACGAACCAAACATGAACCGAACATGAACTAAACATGAACACCCTTAAATTAAATGAACCAAACATGAACACAAACAATAAAGCTCGAATCAAACACGAACCAAACATGAACAGGTTAATGATAAACGAACTCAAACATGAACACTCACATACTCGGCTCGGCTCGGTTCGTTTGCAGCCCTACTCTCACGCTTTGGAAACACTCATTCCCGCACCCACCTCTACGGTTGGGAATTTGAAGAGGCCGTCGAATCCGCCCGCACGCAGGTTGCATCTCTCGTCAGCGCAAACCCTAAGGATATTTTCTTCACTTCGGGAGCCACCAAGTCGAACAACATCTCCGTCAAGGGCGTCATCCATTTCTATCACGACAAGAAGAGGCACGTCGTCACCACCCAGATTGAACACAAGTGCGTCCTCGACTCTTGACGCCACCTACAACAGGAGGGCTTCGATGTCACCTACCTCCCCATTCATTCTGACGGCCTTGTCGACCTCGAACGCCTTGCCTCAGCCATCCGCACCTGTCACAACCCAACCCGACCATGATAGGTCCTATCGTGTTGAGCTGTGACAGGCAAACCCCAAGATCTAATTTTGGAATTATTTCAAATTTTCTTCCAATATTCATTAAAATAAATGGCGAATTACAGAGCTACTAAACTATCCAAATACTGAAAAACTCATCCATAAAGTTTCTTTCATTTATCAAAATAAATATCTACACTACAGTACATGGCTACAGGCAAGAGCTACAGAACTGAAAATTTAACTAGTCATGACTATACAAAAATCAAAAGTATAAAATACCTATGACCTCAAGTCTGATCCTGAACTGCTAGTCCACAACCTCTTTTCCCTTCCTAGATTCTGAAAACTAGAAGTAAAATCACAGTGAGCTACAACAGCTCAGCAAGCCACATAAACCAATCTAAATTTTCAAATATTCTTTTATAAAATATTTTGTTGAATATTTAAAAGCAGTTAATTGCAGTTTATAAATAAATCACTGAACTGAAAATCACAAGACTGGAAAATGTCATAAATGCATATCGATAACAGTACAGAACAAATGAATAAACTGAAATTCATATTACAGAGTAGTTTAGATCACATTTCCCTGACCTAGACAGAATCTCAAAAGATTCTGGCCCCTTATGACTCCTCTTTTTATTTGTGCTTATAGCACCAGAGCATATCAGATATCCCTGTCTCAGACAGAATCTCAAAGGATTCTGGCCCCTTATAACTCCCAACAATTCCCTGACACAAATAGAATCTCAAAGAATTCTGGCCCCTTATAGCTCCCAGCAAATATCATTTACTCACATATGCACATATATAATCATATTATAACAATTAAAGAGTAATTGAGCATATATCAAAATTTCACAGCATTGTATAACGGTAGACAACAGAAAATCCAACGAGGCAAAAATGCACATTTTCAGAAAATTATCAAATTACTAGAAATTGTGTAAAACGATGTTTTAAGACTTTTATTGTACTACAGTACTATTTTTCAACATCCTGATAATTTTCTATTCACTAAAAACCCCGCAAATTTCAAAACCCCCGGTGAAAAATTTCCAAAAAATATTCAAAATGTGCATAATCGTAATCTCTACAACATACAAAAAGTTACGCGGTGAAAGTTTTACCGGTGCAAAATTATCCCCGTTTTTCGCTAACGGATACAAATTTTTAATCGAAATATTTGCTAAAACTTACACATTTTTGAAAATTGAGATGGGCATTATCTGTCTTATCTCGAGACGAACAACTTGCCCAACTACGTTGACAGACGAAAATGACCTGAAGTCGCCCAAAAATCGGATTTCACTTTCTCTCACCTCTCTTTCTCCCTCTTATTTCCTAATCCGATTTCTGTTTGGGGAAAACCGAAAATAAGCAAAGTCTTATTATAATATCAATTAGTGGATTAGGATATTTTATTAAAAGATTAATTATTATAATTATTTAATATTAAAACATTACTTTAATTCAAATTCTTTTATATCTTTAAATTCAAAAATCCAAAAATTACAGAAAAGTATACATAAATTAGCTAATCATATTTAAAACACTCTGGTAAAATCGGTTTGCAAAACGGATACCTGACGGTCCCCAAAACTCCACTTGTACCAATAGGTATCGATTTCTTAAGAAATTTCGACATTGCCCAAAAATTATGAAAATTTTAAGGAAGCTAAAACATGACGGTTGGTGATTTGGACTTCTCTAGGTCCACCAAAAAAATCTTGAAACTTTAAAGGGTTTCACAGCCCCGACACTGGGCTCGTCTCTGTCATGGCAGCCAATAACGAGATCGGCGTCCTGCAACCTTTCGAGGAGATCAAAAAAATCTGCAAGGAGAAGGGTGTCCCCTTCAACACCAATGCTACTCAGGCTCTAGGAAAGATCCCCATCGACGTTGACAGGATGGGGATAGGCCTGATGTCGCTCAGCGGGCACAAGATTTATAGTCCAAAGGGTGTTGGCGCACTTTACCTATGCCGGCGCCCGAGGATCCGGGCTGAACCTCAGATGAGCGGAGGCGGTCAGGAGCTTGTAGTTTTGCTTTGAAACCATGTTGTTAGATGGTATAGCTTTAACGTCATTTTATATCGCAATTACTTTACTTCAAACCAAACAGAAAAAAGCTATGTCACCATAAATCCTTTACATTCATCCAAATAAAATAAAGTACTCCTTTTACACTACATTCCTTTTACACTGAATTCATTTTTCAGGCAACCAAACAACCTCTACGTGCAAAGCCTAGACATTGTTGGGACTCCAATAAAAAAAGGTCACATCACATATACATAGAATGTGCATTTAAATACACATACTGTGTACAAGGTTGTACACAGCCTATGCATAGGTGATGTGACGTATTTTAATTGGAGCCTGGACGAAAGCTACAGTCAGACTCCGCACGTAATAATTTCTTTTAGATTTGAGTTGAGTTTATATACTTGACAAATATTTTAATTTTTAAATGGGATGTGTATATACAATGTAATATGCTCATACATGTGTATGCTAGATATGTTGAATTTTAATTGCATCAAATTTATTATAAATATTTACCATCGAATAAAATTAACTTTAATTTCAATTTGATTGAAATTTGAATATTGTTATCAGTTTTATCTCATATTAGAACAAAATAACAAATTTTATGTGAAAAATGTTAACCTTAGGAGTAAAAATGATAAGCCGGAATAAATTGAAAGAAATTATGCACAATATCAAAGAAAAAGAGAAAGTAACATTTTTGCGCTTCCAATTAAACAAGCATGCGTCGGTGAGAAAGGTGAAAGAATTTGATCCACTAACCAGAAGTTATGTAGTGCACATAATACGAACGCTCACGTACCTTTTCTAGGCCTCATTTGAGACAGCTTTTTTACTGCTTTTTAAAATAGCTTTCTAATACAAAAAATTTATAGTTCAAGAAATTTCTGTACTAAAAAGCTGCTTTAAAAGTAATAAGAAAGTTGTCTCAAATGAAACCTCTCTATTAAGAACTTCACTAAGCTCTGGATCAGTGATTAGTGAATTTTGGATTTATATTTAGGGCATGGTTAGGGATTAATGGTCAACTCAATTAACATCTTGTGAGTTCATTGCATGAGTTAACATGGGAACCAGCCTATAAATAATAAATTGTTAAAAGGTTATATGATCTATAGAAATTAACTAATAGCCATGCATTTTCTTCTATTATACATCATAATCAGATCGAGTAGCAAATATATTTGAGGATTTAATTAAAGTGCTATAAACTTTCTTCAATCTTATGGTTTCAATTGTCGGTTTATAAGTGCTCAGAAAAGAGGTGAATTGGGCTTTTGGAAATTTAAAATGCTTTTTTTTTTCTTTCATAACAAAATATGATGCAAATCAATAAATGAATAGTAATACATAATACTAAATAAAATATATAAAGATAAATACTCATATGAATAAGTAACGATTATTTATGTGATTCGACTACAGCTTGCATCCATGCCTAGGTAACCATCACACTTAGAATTTCCTGCACAATCTGCACTAAAGAAAAACGTTACTCTATCACAGGTAGAGAAACCTTTACAACAATCGTCTCTTTAGGACAACTCCCTTCCACCTTATACGAGGCTAATGTTTTACCTTAGAATATTTAGAAAAATATAAAGCAATTCAAAGATAGAACATCATCAACAGAATAGTTTATTACACACAAATGAGCACAATACATGAAGAAGCTAGGCACATCAATCACAAGAATATCGATGAATCTTGTCATCAATAAGCAAGTAAATCATTTTCTCTACTCTTAGATCTCTAATCTTAGATTTATCCATACAAATTGCACTAATGAAAAAAGTTCACATATGAAAAAAGCCTTAATACTAATCACCTCTTTGAATAAGCTCCTTCCATCTTATTTATAGTAAGGGTACCTAATGCAACACCAACACAATGGTCAAAGATAAAATCATAAAATAAGGGACTACATCAAGATTTAGATCATTCATCATATATAAATCTCCATACAAGCCCATAAATGAACCATAATATCTTTAAAATTATTGGAGAATATATAAGAAGCTTGATTTAAGATTCATTTATGGATAGATGGGTCATATCACTCGTGACAGTAAAAATTTCCATAAATTGTTTAATTTCGATACCACTCAACTTACCTTATTTGGCTAGTCCAATTTTTTAAAAACTTGAAAGCTTTAAATTTTATTTTATTTCTCTTTTTTTTCCTTTTATTTAAGTAAAATCATACATCAATTAATGTAATAGAAAATTATTTGCTTCTATAGCTTTTCAAACTTATGTAGGCATGAAGAAAGCCTTTAAATAAGATATTACTTTGTATTTTTAGATTCATTAAAAAAATAACTTTTTACATGTGTGTAAATTTCATGTGAAAAGGCTTGATAGTCGTTCTAGTATCTGATGATACGTGATGACTAATCACTCAGGGTTTTGATGAGTCTTTAATTACATTTTCTCATCCTTATTCCTCTTTTTTTTTCAATGCAATTCTCATCTTCTCTACATTGCCTCAAGTCTAACTTTTCTAGACCCAAAAAAAACATAAAACATCTTAAAAACTCTCCTAAATATTCTTCCACATCTCTCATAACTTTCCAATGCCTCAAACTCCCCATAATCTTAATACACATAGTCAAAAGACCAATATAGAGATATAATTTTCTGTTGTAAGCAACTAGATCAAAAATATTGCATATCCTTAATCGTAGATTAAAAGTCCATAACAAACATCATAGTTAGTTACCTAATATCTCAAACTTTTGAGCTAGAGTGTGACGCCCCAGGATCTAAAATGAAATAACTTCATTTCTTTTATTCTTTATTATCATTTTTTTCTTTTCAATTCATTAACAACTATATCATTGATAACAATAGCTGACTAATTGTATTTAGCAAAAATAACTATAAATAGTAAAAAAGATGATTACATTACCATAGTCAATATTTACATCATGTTAAAAATCAAAAGTCCAAAAATATATATACAATAGTCAACACAGACTACAAAATAATACACATAAAATAAATAGAAAAATAAGAACTTGTAAGTAAAACTAAATTAGCATCAAACCATCATCACTGCTTAGCCTTATTCTACATACTCCTTACCTTTACCTAAAATTATATAAAATCATATAATGAGCATAAAAGACCAGCAAGTAATCAAAATTTATCATTATATTCAATGTATGACAAATAATTAATATGTTTGTTCTATTTATAATCAATATCAATTAACAATCAATAGTCTATTAGTATAAGTAATAAACAATCTATAATATAAGTATCAATTAATAGTAAAACTAATACGATCATTGAAGCAAAAAGATGTCAATGACACCATAATACAAACTAGTACAAGACTCCATCAATATGATGTGTCGGTATATTATGTTATATTGTATCAGTATCAATGCTAGTTCAATCAGCTCTATATCAGTTGTATTTATCAAAATAGCTCAAGGTACTATCATATAAATGCAATCATAAATGTGATTGTAAATAAAAAGATATAACATCTAGTTTTAATGTGATATTATTAGCATCTTCAACCCCAAAAGTCAACCAATTTGTCATTAGTTTTTAATTTAATCATAATCATCGACCGACCAATTAGTCATCACTTTTTCTCTTATCATTATTGTTCATTTTCTTAAATCAATATTGTTGCGAGCTAGAATATACGCGCGATAGAGTTAAAAAATTTTCGTCTCGACATTGTACGGATATCCAGCACACAATAGAAGAAAAATACAACACCATAATTTTTATGTTGAAACCCTGGAAAAGGGAAAAAACCACAGGGCCACGCCCAGTTGAAATGATTTCACTAGTATTTGCTTAGGTTACAAATAGATGACTCATCCCCAAAATTGAGGATGATCAAATTACAATAATCAACTCTTTAGTTGAAATTTGGTTACAAATGGAGATCAGAAATCTAGCGTCACTTGGAGGTCAGGTGAAAATTTGACGTTACTTGGGCGGAACTCTGGCGTCACTTGGAAGTCGGGCGAAACTCTAGCGTCACTTGGAAGCCGGGCGAAGCTCCGGAGTCACTTGGAGGTCGGGCAAAACTCCGGCGTCAGTCGACTGCCAGGTGGAAGTCCGGCAGTGGTCGAAGAGGAATCTGGTGGCAAGAGAACTCTCTTCCTTCTTCTCCTCCTGGGCTCCTTCTCTTCTCTTCTTGCTTAGCTCCCCCTCCTATGAGAAATGAGGGGTCTATTTTTAGTTTTTTGAGAGTAGCATGGCCAGTAAATAAGAGGAAGATCAAGGGTAAATTGGGAGTGGTTCGAATGGATGGCCAATGTTGAATCCATTGATCATAGATTATTTATTGAGCATTTGAAGGCCTTAATGATATCAGAATTCAACAACCTTAAACTCATTGGATTTGTCTCGTCGAGTCGCTCGATTTGACTATAAGCATGTCACATTTGGAAATCATTTGGTAATCCAAATTATAGTTTGAAACCTCCAAATGAGCTTCAGGTCTTTGATTTTGACTCATTTGGGCTCGGATTGAGTTGAATTTGGTGTCGTTGGGTTCGAATTTTTGATACCTTCAGTTCGACTATATGTTTGTTGAAATCAGAGTTCATATGGTCCTGAATTTAATTTTTGAATCTTCCAACTTGATTCTTGCCTCGAGATTCGTGCTCGATCAAGATAATTTTTTTATGATACATCAGTTGCCCCTGTATTTTCAGACGTTGAAGCTCCAGAAGTTCGAAAATATATTTCACAGCATTTAAAATTGCCCGAATCACAAAAAATGTTTAAAAAATCTATTCCAAAAGTTGTAATTTTGCTCAAGCTTGATCATAGGAGCTCCGTTGAGCTCCAAATATGTAAAAATTGAGTCTGGAACATCAACAAATGATTTCGGGAACCCTAGAAATGTTCTATTTGGCCTGTCTGGGTTAAAAATCAGATCTTGAACATCTGTTACAGTACTCTGCTACAATAATCGTTAGCAACAGTAATAGTTCGCTACAGTGTTCCCGCTGGTACAGTTAATCGC
Organism: Dendrobium chrysotoxum; assembly: GCA_019925795.1. NCBI lineage: Eukaryota > Viridiplantae > Streptophyta > Magnoliopsida > Asparagales > Orchidaceae > Dendrobium > Dendrobium chrysotoxum. The sequence goes on from CM034309.1 coordinate 47,381,799, forward strand.
TAGCTACAGTTCCCGCATGCTACAGTAAATTCTGCAAATATTGATTCCCTACGCACAAATATCATGTTTATTCAGCATCCAGTTGCTACTGTCAAATTTTTTTTTAAGTGGGCCCCGCATCCCTCACTTTTTTTTAATAAGGAATTTCAAAAATTTCATAAGTGGGCCCAAAAATTTGAAAAAGCTTCTAGAAACTTTTTGAAATAATTTGAATAATTTTGGAGGCGAAATTCCAACCAATTTTCAAATCGTTCCCCCCCCCCCCCTCCCTTTTGTCCTATAAATAGCCCCCTTGGGATAAGGGAAAAATTGCATATTTCTTTTCTCCCTTCTCCTTCTGACTTTCTTACAGTTGAGGCATTCCATTATTTTTATAGGTGACTTTTCCTACATAAAATCAGTGCTCCTCTCCTTGTGTAAAAGTTAGAATTTTATTTTCTCCCTTTTTCCTTTTCCCTCTAACTTTCTTAAAGTTGAGGCATTCCACTATGTTTTGTAGGTGACTTTCCCTACATAAAATCAGTACCCCTCTCCTTGTGTAGAAGTAAGAATTTTTATTCTTTCACATTGCTTTCTCCTCCAATTTTCTTTTTACTCTAGAGGCCTTCCACTATTTTTGATAGGTGGCTTCCCCTACTCAGATTCAGTGTCCCTCTTTAGTGTAGAAGTTAAAATAGGCGACATAACCTCCACCAAAATCCTTTTAGTCAATGGAGATCGCGTTGTTGCTCAACAGGAGGTCCTGAAGAAAACTCACAAGGTGGCTAAGCCTGATGACATCGTCTCCACCATAACTGGCGATTCCTTGATTATTTTCATGAAGAAGTTTCACTTCCCCAATGATCTAGTGATGAAAGTGCCTGGAAAATTTGCTCATGTTTGTTCCACTCTTATGGGATTTTTTACAGTGTATGAGTTCAGTTTGCAAGTGGGACTACGATTTTCACCCCCTTCGGAGTTGATTGACATTTTAAGGATATGTGGAGTGAGTTTGTCCTAACTTTCTTACAGAGTCATATCAATCATAATGGGGTTGATTGTGTTTTTTAGATATCGTGGAGCGGTGTTGTCTCTAGAATACCTTTCTCGGATGGGTCGTCTAATTAATAATACGTAGGGTCGTATCTATTTCAGATCCAAGAGGTTGGATATTCGTACTTGGGATCAATCAAGAGGCTGGGCTAGTGACTTCTTTTTTGTGCAGAATGATTGGAATCTCCAAAAAAAATGAGGAACACTCAAGGATCTACCCATTCCTGTACATGTTGGAGTAGAGGATTTATTGAAGGTGCTTAATCTTCCTGATGTCTACACCCTCCACTATGAGGTACGTTATTTGAGTAGATATATAGATGAAGAATTTTTGTTCAAAGTGGGACTTTCTACTCAGGCAGGGAGATCACATGCCCATATGCTAAAGAAGTTGACCAAAGTCCCAGAGGTAATTATCCAACCCTCAAAGGCTTCTCCTAAACGATTAGGGAATGAGGGTGATCCATAGGCATCTAAGAAGAAAAGGGTGGAGGAGATTTTGACCGTCACTAGTAAAGGTCACCATGTCTCTCCATCCAAGTCACATATTCCAGAAGATATTTTAAAACATCAATGTATTGGTCGTCGATGGGCTGAGGAGTTGGTAAGTTCTCACCCTTTTTTGCTTTGTCTTCTTATATTCTTATAAGGATATGTCCCTTACGAAGTTTTTCTTATTATTTTAGTTGGTGAAATGCATGGATCTTGAAATTGAGATGACCAAGGCCTTAAATGACTAGAATAATGAATTTATAAATGTTAAGTATCTCCAGGGAGAGTACAAAAAGAAATATGATGGCAAGATTAAGAAGATGAAGGTGGTGGAGGAGCAGCTAGCGAAGTATAGAGTAGAGTTGACTACTACGACAACTTCAGCCTCCTTATAGAATCAACAGATGGATTGCCTTCACATTGAGTTGGTGGATACCCAGGTAGTGATAAATCAGCATGTGAAGGATCATAAGACTCTTGAGGAGAACATTACAACCATTAAATATTAGAACAAGAGGCTTCAAAGTTTGTTGTCAGAGAAGGAAGCTACATCCAAGTCAGAGCAGTCACCTTCCAGAGTCATAAAAGAATTCAAGAAGTCGGTTGCCTTCAAGATGATTATCTAGGATCAAATTCAGGAAGCTCATGATCACATATATGATGTGGAGGTGAAGGCTTTGGAGTTGAAGTGTATGAAAGAAGGCTTCATCAGAGGTTTTCTTAAGGGTGTCCGTCTAGTGCAGCAGAAGACTGGAGCTGAGATCAAAGGGTTGATGCCTAGTCAGGCTTCTAGTGACTCTTCTTTAAATTCTGATGGTGACGAGGTAGAGAGTGAGTTGTAGAAGGCCTTTGCCCTTGAGGATGAGGATGATGTTGAGATTCTGTAGTATTGTTCTGTTGTTAGTTATACCACTTTATATGTTATAGTGATGATTACATGTATTTGATGTTGATATTTTCATATGATATGTTCAGTGATATATTAAGAAGTTATTGATGTGTTTGAAGCTACCTAAGATAGTAAGTTTATGCTATTCCTATACTAATTCCCGCCGGGGTAAGGAACTTCATTTTGAGGTGCAGGATGGAAGCGATAATCCCAAAGATCGATTGGAGCGGCCTTCCAAAGATAGCATTATAAGCTGATTCAGACTTTACTATAATGAACTTAATGGAGTGTGTAGTTTATCGGGGAAATTCTCCAAGCACAATTAGGAGATTGATTATCCATTATGCTTGCACAGGTCGATTGTCAAACCTATATAGTGGACCTGCAGCAGGCTGAAGCTTTTCTCTAGTGAGACCCATATTGAGAAAAGTTGAGTAAAACAAGACATCCACGGAACTTTCATTATCCACCAAAATTCTTTTGATGTTGTAACACGGGTCACCTATCCCCACATTAATCACAAGCGGATCTTGATGATGGGTTTTTACTCCCTCTAAATCAGAATCATCAAAAGTAATAGAGTGATCGATATGAGACTTCTTCTGTGTCGATGTTTCATCTACAACCAATAAGACTTTATTAGACAGTAAGGGGCCTCCTTCGATGGTCTCAATCTCACAAATTATTTGATAATTATCTCTACTGTTGCTAATTTTGTCCCATAGTGGGACGAGCTTCTTCTTGAGCAGGTAGATCTCGAATAAACCGTCGAAGACAATCTTGGCGGATAAGCCTCTCAAATTCATCCTTGAGCTGCTTACAAGCTTCGGTAGTGTGGTCACGACTACGATGAAAATGGCAGTATTGATCTTGATTGCTTGTATTCGGTTTCAAAGGATTAGGCCACTTTACATTCACCTGATCTCGGATGGCCATGAACACATTTTCTCGAGATACATTCACTGGTGTATACTTCTTTTCCTATCGAGGTTCCCGTCGTGACATTGGAGGCTTAAGAGGCTTATTACTCTTCCCTGCTTCTTTCATTATAAGAATGAATTATCCATCCCAGTTGTACTTTTGTGCTTTCCATTTGTTTGCTCAAACTACTTCCTATGAACATTTATAACTTCATTTGCAAAGATTTATGTCTCAATGCGATGGATCAGGTCGGCGTATGAATGAACCGTGTCTCGCATAAGTATCGAATAAAAGGGGCTAGAACGAAGGCCTTCAACAAAGACTCCTCTCTATAATTCAGGATCCACTCCTAGAATTTGCCTAGCCTTGGTGGAAAATCATTGAAAATACTACTTTAGCGATCCTTTATTTTGGTAGATCTCAAAAAGGTGAGAAGAATCCTTAACAATTCTTTGATTAGTAACGAATTGTTCGACAAATACTTTGGTCAATTTGACGAATGTAGGGATCATTCCGGTTGGAAGTGAGTAGAACCACATTCGAGCTTGTCCTTTGAGGATAGCAGGAAAAACTTGGCAAAGAAGTGCATCAGAGGCTCGTTGGATATGCATGATGGTTCTATAATGATCGATATGCTCGTACGGGTCAGATGTCCCGTCATAAGAATTGATGCTTGGTAGTTTAAATCCTGTCAGAATGGGATATTGAAGAATGGCTTTCATCAGGGGTGATGACTCCTAGAAGTCCCATTGACGAAGGGGTTGCCTTACACCTCATACAGGGAACTCTTCTCGGATCAATTATCACAGTTCATGACGTAGAGTATTGCGAGGGAGTTCAGCAACGTGCGGTCGGGCTAATTCTTCGGGGAGGTCCAAAGGAATATGAGGTTGTCGACCTGTGTGTGAAGGATGGATAGAACTTACTGTGTCATCCAGTTCATTATCTTGATGTGACTGCGGACGCCTCCTTGGTGGAGGAAGAGGAAGTTCTACTTGAACATGTTTGAGTTGAACACCTTCGGCCAGTGGTGGATCTCAAGGGAGAAGAACCTCCTCATGTGGTGCTAGTGCCGGTTGTTGAGTCTCTCGCAGGAGTTGAAGGATCTCATTTTGATATTCTTCCATCTTTCGGACATGTTCTTCTAGAGAAGGTCCTGAAGTTCCTTCTACAGCAACGTGTTACCCCCAAGGATAAAAGGAGGTAGATACTTAGCGTTCATGATTTATAGACTGATTTCTGGATTAATGGGTGTTGGAGCGGGAGGCTTCCAGTAAGCGATTGCTACGCCTGTTGGCCATCGAAGCAACACTTAGAATTGTGGGATAGTGTTCCCACAGACGGCGTCAAACTGTTGGGGGCTATAATATACGCGGCGATAGAGTTAAAAAATTTTCGTCTCAACATTGTATGGATATCCACACACAAATAGAAGAAAAATGTAACGCCAGAATTTTTACGTGGAAACCCTGTAAAAGAGAAATAATCACGGGGCCACGCCCAATTGAAAGGATTCCACTAGTGTTTGCTTAGGTTACAAATGGTTGGCTCGTCCTCAAAATTGAGGACAATCTGATTACAATAATCAACTCCTTAGTTGAAATTCAGTTACAAATGGAGATAAAAAATCTGGCGTCACTTCGAGGTCGGGCAAAAATTCGGCGTCACTTGGGTGGAACTCCGGCGCCACTTGGAAGTTGGGCGAAACTTTAGCGTCACTTGGAGGTCGGGCGAAACTCCGGTGTCACTTGGAGGTCGGGCGAAACTCCGACGTCATTCGACTGCCAGGTGGAAGTCCTGAGGTGGTCGAGGAGGAATCTGGTGGCAAGAGAACTCTTTTCCTTCTTCTCCTCCTGGGCTCCTTCTCTTCTCTTCTTGCTTAGCTCCCCCTCTTATAAGAAATGAGGGGTTTATTTATAATTTTCTGAGAGTAGCATGGTCAGTAAATAAGAGGAAGATCAAGTGTAAATTAGGAGTTGTTCGAATGGACGGCCGATGTTGAATCCCTTGATTATGGATCGTTTATTGAGCATTTGAAGGCCTTAATGATATCAGAATTCGATGATCTTAGGCTTGTTGGATTTTTCTCATCGAGCCGCTAGATTCGATTATAAGCATGTCACGTTTGGAAACCGTTTGGTAATCCAAATTATAGTTTGAACCCTCCAAATGAGCTTCGGGTCTTTGATTTGGACTCATTTGGGCTCATATTGAGTTGAATTTGGTGTCGTTGGGTTCGTATTTTTGAGACCTTCAGTTCGAATATAAGTTTGCTGAAAGCAAAGTTCAGATGGTCCTGAATTTAATTTTTGAAGCTTCAACTTAATTCTTGCCTCGAGATTCGTGCCCGATCAAGATAATTTTTTGACGATACATCAAATGTACATGTGACTTTTAATAATCAATGAAAAGTTGTCATTCTCTACTCATCAATATAAATTGGTGATGGGAATGTGACGCTTGCTTAAGTTGGCTACAGTTAGCTACACACAAAGGTAGTGTGTAATATGAATATGTTTAGATTTTTTTGATAAAAAAATAATTAAAAACTCATTAAATATGCTAGTATACGTGTCGATCAAGTAATAAAGTGATGAAGAAGAGTATTGATCCCACGAAAAAGTGTTTTGTTTAATTGTAATTAAACTACTATTGTCTAATATAGATGCACAAGATATCCTACTGAATAAAAATGATTGTTCTTGAGTTTTTGCCCCTTAATGGAGACTTGCAAGATAAAAATATATTAATGTAAATAAAATATTTTGAACAAATGAATGCAAAACAACATAGGTTTTTAATTAGACTCTTAATTTTTAGATATGAATTAGAGCATGTACATCATTAGATTTTTGTCGAGCTTGCAGGGGTGAAGGGGTGAAAAGGAGATTTATTGTTCCTCTATAATTATAATTTCGCTATAAAACTAAAAGGTTTAACATCTTATATCTAGGTATACTAACATTCTATTTCAATACTCCTATTTATTCCAATATTTCTCCATAAGGATAATATATCACATTAGATATTAACCACACACATAGCCATTGTATGCATTAAATTAAGAAAGAGAGTTATTGAAAATATCTATAAACTATTTCAAGACACAGTCACACAAGAGTCTATATTAGTACTTATTATGCATTTATATCATTAGCCCAAAACTAAAAGATTTAGTCAGACATGGATAACATAATAAGTAAACTCATGTTCATTTCATTCATATAAAAAATATACATGATAAATGTCACCAGGAATGATCAATTGATATTCTCCACACTCATTCTTCCTCCAACAACATAATTGCTTACACAATATAAGTTAAGATCTCCAAATATAAGTATTTTGCTCTTTCCTAACCTCCCTTAGACTTTACTCTAAGGTAGAATTAAAAAAAGATACTCAAAAGTACAAGACTCCACTAAAGATGATAGAACTCTCCAACAAAATAATTGAAAAAACTATTTTATAACAAGTGCATAAATGGCCTCATGAACTATAGCACTTTGAGTGTTGGCGCTACGAAGTTATAAAATGAGCTAGCATCTCAGCGTTGTTAGGCTTGCTCCACTTGAGAGTTGTTTTGACCTGGCACGGTTAATAGTTGAATCGATGCGCCTCTTGGTTGAGTTGGCATGGCTCCTCATTTTGGTAACTGCTCCGCCGCGACGCTAGAAAAGTTTGAGTATTGTAATCCAACACAGCGACATTGTAATGATCGGTGCTCTGACGTTCAAATTCCTGAGACTCAAGTGCTGCGACATGAATTTCTGACGTTGTGGCACTACAGAGCACTACAACACTGACTTTAGCTCTACCGAGGCGCTAATCTTTTCTTAATTTCAGAGCAGCCAGCATTACAATGCTGAATAAGGCAATTGGGTGTTATAGATAATAATGCTGCACTACAGAATATATGGGCACTGCGACGCCTATTCAACACTTATGAATTTTTGCATTCACCTGAATATTTATTGCATAAACACAATTAAAATAACATATTTTCACTGAATTTTAACACAATAAATAATACACAATTTATAATAAACAATCGGTCAATCGGTTACATGCTATAACTAGTATTACAACACAAACTTTTTTATTTTAAGAAAAGCCCGTCGGCCCACCCTTCTCTGGATAGTATTATGTTTTAAGAGTCAACCCATATTAATTATCGTATTAACAACCAATATTTCTTTCTTACATGCAAATGCTAAATTTATCACATATATCAGTTATATCATTTTCTCTACACAATATAATATCATGTATGAAATTTAATAATTCATGAAATACAAGAAAATATGCAAAATTTATATATTATGTATTAATTTTAGAAAATCATAACTATCAATTTATCAAATGAAATTCAATATTATTACAATCAAAATGTTCATGCAATCCATATTTATTATATACAAAAAGTTATTAGGTGAAAGTGCTGTAAATCAAAAAATAAAAATAAATTTTGCGGATTTGAGAGAGATTAAATTCTTAGAAATCAAAACCATCAAAAATAAGAGTAAGAGTATAGTTACTTACTTTAAGCAGAATAAAATTTGTAACAGAAGTGACATATAAAATTGCCCCTTCGAGCTTTCTCTCTCTTCTCTTCCCCTCCCCTTCTTCTTCTTTTCCTTTCCTTCTCGCGCAAGCAATGTAAACGAGAAAGGGGGTGAGGGATGGCAGGGATATTTAATGTAAAATATATGTATAGAAATCATTTTAATGCACAACATCATGGTGTCCATCCACTACGTATAGCATCACAGCACATCATGACGCCCTCAGAGTTACTATAGAACATAGCCTTCAATATGGTAATAGCATTTTCCGGCGTTGCAGCACTGCAGTGCTCAACCCATAATTTTCATGTTTTTCAAATCAAATCATTTTGAACTTTTGGGTTGTTACCTACAGTGTCTTCCTATTTTTCTCCAAAGAAAACTTACTCTTTAATAGCCTAAAAATTATAGTATTAAATATGTCCAAATCTAAATACCCGTTTTGTCACTTTCAAAATAACTCTTCCATCATCACCCTAAGGGGACACCAATCAATTTGATGTCTTCACTATAAAAATTTTATACAGCCAATATAATATTGGCATCAGAGCCAAGGGCTTCGAAGAAGTTAAAGTCATGGAGCTTGAACGAATACCCCAAGATAAAAATTTAAAATCTTCACAATAGGATCTAATCTTTCAAGATAAAAAAATTTGAGATTCCTTGTAATTAAATTATATTTTCTTCAAGGAAGTTTATTATTGCTATCATATAGCTATCTTGTAGTTTAATAAAAAAAATTTAAAAATTGCATATTATTTGGTAACTCTATAGAAATTTATTTTTATCTAAAATTACCACCACAAGAAAAAATTTAACATAACCTTATGTGAGCCTACCACAACCCAAAATTTCCTCAATATTTCTAAAATACATAGGGCATGTTTCACAAGCAAAAATTTTATCTTGAATTGAATTAAAATAACATAGCTAAAAATCATATTTTTGTTATCATTGTTTGAACTTCATAAGCTTTGTGCATTTCTTCATTAAAAAAAAAACTCTTTTTTACATGCATTAAAATAAATTATGTTAAATTATATTTTTAAGGCTAAATAGAATTTTATTAAAAAGACTTTAACTATCCAAAAAAAGCCTAAGACATAAATGATATTGTACCCTTACCCTCTTAGAAATTCTCTTAGTCTTAATTTTATTTTAATTACAAATATATATTATCTTTTCAACCTCTCATATTTCTCTCAATCATTATTAAGAAAAAAATAGTATACCCTGCATATTAACATGCCTCTTAAAGCCACAACCTTAGATCAACTTGAATAATTTCAAAATAATGTGAGAAACTTTTGTTAAACCATAAAAAAATATAGTTATTAATTAAAAGTTTATTTTCAAAATATGTCTCAAAATTTTCAAGATTAACTATTGATATATCGCCAAAAAATTATCTTGATCGGGCACGAATCTCGAGGAAAAACTCAAGTCGGAAACTTCAAAAATTAATTCGGAGACCATTTAAACTCCGATTTCAGCAAGCTTATAGTCGAACTGAGCGTCTCGGAAATACGAATCCAACAACACCAAATTCGACTCAATCCGAGCTCAAACGAGTCCAAATCAAGTACCCGAAGCGCTGTTGGAAGCATCAAACAGTTATTTGAGTTACCAAACGGTCTCCGATTTTGACGAGCTTATAGTCGAATCGAGCGGCTCGACGAGACGAATCCAACGAGCCCAAGATCGTAGAATTCTGATACCATTAAGACCTTCAAATGCTCAATAAACGGTTCATGATCAAGGGATTCAATATCGGCCGTTCATCCGGATCACTCCTTATTTGCCCATGATCCTTCATCTATTTACGGGCTATGCCACTCCAGAAAAACTATAAATAGCCCCTCATTTCTCTTAAGAGGGGACCCAAGCCAAGAAGAAGAGAAGGAGAAGAAGAGAAGAGAAATCTAGGAGGGAACAGCTCCTCCTCGACCACCGTCGGAACACCGCCGGAACTCCGCCGGAACTCCGCCGGAAGACCACGGAGGCACCCCCGGGTGCCCGAGGGACGCCGGAGCAACATCAGAATCCTGCCCTACGCCAGAATTCTTTCTGACGCCCGAGTGACGCCAGACTTCTTTCCAAGTGATGCCGGAATTCTGCCGGACACCCGAGTGACGTCGGAACTCTGCTTGGCCTTGTAACCGATACTCATTGTAATCTGATCGTCCTGAATCTAAAGGACGAATTAGTCTCGTGTATTTCATACAACACTAGTGGAACTTTTTCAACTGGGCGTGGCCCCGTGGTTTTTCCCTTTTTCAGGGCTTTCCACGTAAAAATCCTGGTGTTCTTTCATTCTTCTGTTTGTGTGCTGGATATACGTACAACGCTGAGATGGAAATTTAAACTCTATCGCCGCGTATATTTAAGTCCGCAACAGTTTGGCGCCTGTTGACCCTGATTTTCTCCCAGGCTTGGTCAAGGGAGTTGACCTGGTCAAATTGACCAAGTCAGGGCCCAAGACCCTCTCCCTTGTGTTCAATGGGTCAACCTGAGTCTGTTGAGCCCAGACCCAGGCCCTGGGTCAACCTGGTTGACCAGGTCAACCCAGGTTGACCCATTAGACCCATATGGGTCTAAATTAAGTCCAAATTAGATTCAAACCCAATCCAGGGCTCTCCAAGCCCTATTCTCTCCTCCACTGGACTCAGTGGGTCAGGCTTGACCCATTGGGCCCAAGTCTTGGTCCTGGGTCAACCTGGTTGACCAGGTCAACCCAGGTTGACCCAATAGGCCCTAATAGGCTTAAATCAAATCCTAATCAGATCCAAGCCCAATCAAGGACTTCAAGGCTCATACCCTCCTCCCTTGGACCCACTTGACTAGGGTTGACCAAGTCAACCCTTGACTTGGTCAACCTAAGCCATTAATAGGTCAAAATGACCCATTAAGAGCCATTTAAAGTCCTAAACCCTTTCCTAATCCATTCAAAACCTAAACCCACGGCCAAGGCCTCTATTTTCCCTCCTAATCAGCCCTAGGATAGATCCTAGCCGTTGATCTTGAACCCTAGCCTTTAAATAGATGAATTAGGGCTCTTAGGAGAGGATCTTGCTCTTACTCTAGACCTAGACGTTCCCAAACCCTGAGAATTGGCATACGAGCTCCCTAGGTCTTCCTCCACCCTCCCCAAGTCAAACCCCGACGGTCAAACCCGCCGGCGGCGAGATCTCCGGCGAACCGAGGCTTTGAACCTTCCCAGGCGATTTCCCGTTGATTCAAAGCGTTTGAGACCGCGATTTCTTCTACAAATAGGAGCGTGGACAATCTACAAGTGCAACCAACCCTTATACATCCAAATCCATCCACAAACCAAGGTGAAAACTCAAACCCTAGCATAGAACACTTAGGGTCAAATAGCATCTTGTTGAGTGCGCTTCGAGCCAAACTAACTATACCACATGATTTCTGTTCATGCCTAGATCCTAAGTCTCAATTTTCATTTGATTTTGTTCACCCGATCGCGAGAACGGGTCAAAAAACCCATTAGGGTTTCGGGTTACGTATTCAGCCTGATACGCCTGATCAGAACCGTTGATTTTACGATCAACGGTTCTGATCGCGTCGTTCCGCGGCTAAGGTCCGACCGCGGATCCGATCCCGCGGTCACTGCTCCCGTCTGGCTCGATCTGAGCCGTTGATCCGCGCAGCGGCAGATCTAACGGCAGCGCTTCGCTGCCGTCGTTTTAAGTAACGCGGGGCCCGCCGCCGCCAATCATTGGCAATGATTGCGCGGCGGCGCAATCATTGCCAATGATTGGAAAACGCGTCCGCGTTTTGAGCCAGCGAACGGGAGGCTGACACGTGGCCCACCGAGCCGCCGCCGCCGGTAATTTTATTTATATATTATTTAATTTAAAATTTATATATATATATATATATATATATAAATATATTTTAAATTTTTACTTTATTATTATTATTTAAATATTATCTAATATTATAATATTAATAACAATATCATTATTTTAATAATAATATTATTGTTATTATTATTATTATTATTATTATTATTATTATTATTATATTATTATTTTAGTTATTATTGTTATTATTATTATTATTATTATTATTATTATTATTATTATATTATTATTATTTTAGTTATTATTGTTATTATTATTATTATTATTATTATTATTATTATTATTATTATTATATTATTCTTATTATTATTTTAATTATTTTAGTTATTAATTATTATTATTATTATCATTATTATCATTATTATACTATTATTATTTTAATTAGTTTAATTATTTTAATTATCATTATTTTTATTATTATCATCATTATTATTATCATTACTTTAATTATTTTAATTATCTTAATTATTATTAGTATTGTTATTATTATTATTATTATTATTTTGTTATTATGATTATATTATTATTATTATTATTTAAAACCTATTTTTAATCTATTATTACTATTATTAGCATTATAATAGTATTAATATTATAATGAGTAATAATGTTATTACTTTGATAATAATAATATTATATTATTATAATATTATTATATTATTATAATTAGCATGTAATAATATTAATGTTATAAATAATAATAAATAATAATATCATTATTATGTTGTTATAATATTGACTATTATTATTATTAATATTATTATAATATAATATTATAATTAATAATATTATTATTATTTTAATAATATTATTATTATGTTAGTGATTATATTATTATAATGTTAGCATTTGATTATTATTAATATTATTAAAATATTAATTTTTTTTTTTTAGTTAATAATATTATTACTATCCTTAATAATAATATTATTACATTAATATTAGTATCATGATAATATTAATATTTATATATATTATTATAATATTTTGATTATTATTTATTTTTAAAATTTAGATATTATTATATCTGATCTATTTTGAAATTATTAATTATTTTTCAAATATTAATTATTTTTAAATATTAATTATTTTAAATTATTTTAAAATTACCTTTGAACCTATTAAACTTCAAAAATTCATAACTTTCCCGTTTTAAACCGGATTTTGACGCACAATACCTCGTTCTTTTCAGAAAAATATGAATATTAATTTAAAATTATTCCCTGTATGTGATTCTGTCATTTCTGGATGTTTTCTGTATTCCTATGTTATTTAATTATTTAAATATTATTTAATTAATATAAATAATTATTTTTATAATAAAAAATTATTTTAAAACCCCCTCGGTGGCTGGTAGACCTCCCATGCTTATGAACTAAAATACTTCCAATTATCTTATTTTTAAACTTACATTATTATTATTTATAATATTTATTTATTTTAAAAAAAAATGATTTTAAAATTATATATTATTTAAATCCCCCAATTTTGGGAAGTCTATCCCTCATGAAACTTTAAACCTAGGACCTGTATGTGAACAGAATTCATGTGGGAGAAGGATTAGTGAATGATTGTGTCTCAATCATTCACTAATCACTTCATTAGGTGCCTTTACTTAGTGTTTTCGTAGTCCTTGCATGTGTAGGTTGCACAAGCACGTAGCCTAGGCTCTCCTAGATTTAAGGACATGGCTTGGTGTGTTTATATCTGCTGCATTTACCCTCTGTATTATGCCTAAGGGTTAGTTACTTCATTTCACTCCTATATAACGTAGTGACTCCCTAAGGACAACAATTAAGGACCCGTCTAGCAAACTTAGAAAAATTTCAGGAATTAGGGTAGAACCCCGAATGACTTGAAATTTGAAACACTTAAACATAGTGACATCCTAAACCCCTCAGAATTTTCTAGGAATTTTCTGGACTCTTTAAAACACTTAATTAGCAAACCCTAATTTACCCGTTAATTAAGCCTTAGAAACTTCAGAAAAATATAATAAATCCATTTTAAATCAGAAAAATACCCATAATACCTTAAGCTCTCCAAAACTCATTCCCCAACCTTAGATAATTAGGGCCCCCTAATTGAACCTTAATCTGGACTTTAATTCAACCTTAATCAAAAATCACCTTTTCGCCTTAATTAAATCATTAAAAATTATTAAAAATCCCAGATTTTCCCCAAACACTTGGGAACACCTTCTTAGGTCATTTCTGACCTTTGGGGGTGATTCCAATCAGTTTGGAGCTGATTTGGGCCAAAACCCCCAAAATCCCCCTAATTAGGCAATTTCGATAATTCCTTTAATTGCCCCAACTTCTAAAAATCATAACTAATTATAGAAAATTCCAAAATGGGCAAACTAAAAGGCACCTAACTCTAATTGAGGTCTAGTATTTATTAAAAATATTAGGTGTCCAGAAACCAACTGAAATTAAAAAGTCAACTCTTCGGTCAACCGTAGTATATAGTCTAGGGCCCGAAACTTCTAAAATTCATAACTTTGTGTAGGAAACTCCAAATCCAGCAAACTAAAAGGCATTCAACTCACATTAAGGTCTAGTATTTGTTAAAAATATTAGGTATCCAGAAATCAACCAAAATCAAAAAGTCAACAATCCGGTCAAACTTAGTTCAAAACGAGACCAAAACTTCAGAAATTCATAACTTTGGATAGAAGAATCCAAACTGGGCATGCTAACTGTCTAACTGATCAGGTTAAGGCCTAGTATTTTATAAAAATATTAGCTGGTCATAAATACCCTTTAATCAAAAAGTCAAATTTGGACCCCCTTTTACTTAGTGTATAGGTGGACCCCGAACCCCCCTAAAACTCATTAATGCAATTTAAACTTTAAATATTATTACCCTAAGAACTAAAATTGATCCACACATTAAATCAACTAAGATAGATCTCAATTCACTAATATTTGGACTTTAAATAAAATTCACTTTTCAGACCTACAACCAACCTGGACAGTAGGCAATTGTAACTAACTACCCAGCTTAGGATCTACCTCAGCCACACAGGCTTTTACACACACTGTAGAATTGTTTGCTAGGGCACCACTTTTAGGCTTAGGTTAGGCCGGTGTTTACTTTTCTGCTGCGTGCCGAGTCTTCCGGATTTCATTGCATGTTGTGATTGAACTATTGGTGTGTTTGTTTACTTTTACTACACTCTGGGAATTGATGTGATTGCACGATAGACTACCCATAGGTTAGGATCGAGGTTGATACTAATGATGTTTTCTGCAGGTGGCCATGCTCATGCAGCGCTAAATATAAGGGGGGCAATAATCATGATTTAAAAATTAATGCTGTTTTATACAGGTGCTTCAGAAATTGCTCAGCCCCCCTAAATAAATGAGGGCTAATTGAAAATCATTATAAATTGCTACAGGTGCTCCAGAGCTTGCTTATCCCTCAAACATTTAATAGCATGGCCAAGTGTGGCTGTGATGAGTATTTTCATTTCTATATAAATTGCTTGGGATAATATAAAATTGCTTGGGTTGATTTTTTTTAGGATAACCTTGCAGGAGAGTCTAGATTTACTGCTTTCATTTAATGTAAATGGTTTGTAACTTGGTATTGAGTTGTGAAAGTTTATTTTGAGTGGGGATACAAGAATCCAAAGGTTGGATGCCCAAAGAGAAAAGGACACCCAATATGAGGATAGTCCTTTTCTGTTTGAGAATCCAAATTTGGATTATTCTACTACCCGAGGAGTCCAAGGAAGCTGAGGTCCAAGGAGTCCGAGGAAGCTCAGATCCAAGGAGTCTAAGAAAGAGAAGATCAAGAAGATGAAGACCGAGAGTATCCCACTCAAAATAACTTGCGTCAGTCTTAGGATTAGAAATCCGGGTTGTTGGCAGTGGTGCCCGGCCACTTTAATTTTCTGCAGACCCTGGGTTGTAATTAAGGGCAGTTGGCCTATGGACATTTATTAATTTGTTTGGATAATTTTGATGTGTTTTATGATTGTGTGCCTCTAGGATTGTTTGCTTTTCTTAGTTTCTTGGCGTTTTGCATGTCGCTTTTGTTTTAGCCTGGATTTCGTTAGGCTCTTTAAGGACTAAAATTTTTTCTACTCCCAACTAACATTCAAATTTTAAGATTTAAATAATTTAGAAACTTAACGACCTAGGGAATTGCCGGAATCGTCTGGGGTAGCATGCATATCGTTGCATTTCTCTCTTTCCTTCTATAAGACACTTCCCCGCCCGTGGGTAGAGTCCGGATAATCTGACCTATGAGGATGAGGTGCCGGACCTGGGGAAGCCCAGTCTAATTCTAAAAATTATTTTTATAAGCCTTTTTAAAGTTCTATGCATACCTGATTCGGATACTTTAATTAGCATGCATTGCATTAGAAACTGACTAAATCAAAATTTTAACTGCATTAGCTCTAGAAGCATTCACCCAACATCAGTCCGGGGCCAATTAGGAAATCCTCTAGATGTCGGCCCTATCTCCGAGAACTATAACCCACCTACCCATCCTTCATAAATGACTGGACAGCATGGTTTTAAAGCGATTAGGTGGTTAGCTGGCTCCCCCTTCTAGGCCGGGGTAAGTCCAGGTTTTTTTGCATTGCATTAGTTAGGACACGGGTGTTAGTGTTGCGTAGAACACTAAACCCATTAGATTTAGGATTCAAGGCTACTATTGTTTCGTAGTACGCCTCATCAGTAGGTAGGTCTTCTGTCTTCCAGAGACCCTAAACCCTACATATCTGCGTCACACGGATGACGCCACCTCCATCCTTCCCTCCTGCATGTTTCGAGTGCATGATTCATTTATTTTTCTCCAGTTTCTTCTCACTACCTTAGTCCCTCCGGATGCTGATGTGAGCCGTGCATGTTGACTAAGCCTAATCGAACCTCTCTTTCCCTTCGAGTAGGACTTCCTAGTCTTCGCCCTATGTGCCAATCCCAATTTAGAAAGTATAATATAGAATCCTTAATCGAGAGTATTCTCAGGCTCCGGCTTGAGATGTAATTAACCACGGGGGCTTGCGCCCGTGGGAAGCCGAATCCCACTCTCAAATAAACCCCATTCGAGCTAATGTATCGGGTGGGGGAAACCCGTTGTGATTAG
This sequence comes from Dendrobium chrysotoxum, assembly GCA_019925795.1. Taxonomy (NCBI): domain Eukaryota; kingdom Viridiplantae; phylum Streptophyta; class Magnoliopsida; order Asparagales; family Orchidaceae; genus Dendrobium; species Dendrobium chrysotoxum. The sequence goes on from CM034309.1 coordinate 47,398,685, forward strand.
ATCATATATATTATTACCCATCGGGGTGTGCTGGTGAGAGCCGCTATCCTCAATGGTTAATCATATGTGTGATCGAATCTGCCCTCCCATTGGCCAGATACCGTCTCCCCTCGCGGGGCGATGGTGTTTGCTGTTAGTCCTTTCGGAGGTCCACAGGTTTCTGGCGACCACGGTGGGACAGGTTTCTCTCTTCATCTTTGGATTCTATATTATTCTCTCTTGTTTGTACTCCGGGATTGGTACTCCTTAGATTAGGTTCGTCCCACTCTTAGTTAGGGTCCTTCCTTAGTTAGGATCGTCCTTCTTTTTCTTAGTTAGGGTTCCCCCCCCTAGCTAGGTTTCTTTCTTTCCGTTCTTCTTAGTTAGGGTTTCCCCCTAGCTAAGCTTCCTTTCCTTCTGACCTTCTAGGTCATTCCGTTCCCTATCTATCATTCATCTTCTCGTTATTTCTTACTAATCATTTTAAATTTCTTTTCTTCTTCTTGGCAGACAGTGCCATGGTTTCCTTCGTGCCTTCCGTTACTTTCAGTTTTGGTTCTGACGCGCGGGTGACACTTCCTGAGTCCCTGCTAGCCAGTCCTCCCGCTGGAGGAATCACTTTTGGTTCCTTCACTGACTCGGCCTTCGTCACTCTTGGCGGGCCGACCCCTGCTGAGGCTGCTGCCTACTCTCCTCCCCAGAGGAGGGCTCGCGCAGCCATACGACCTTTTGGACGTCCAGTTGCTCGGCGGACAGCCCGGGCACCTGCTCGTCCTACTCCTGTTCGTGTGCAGCCGGCACACCCTGTGGTTAGGCAGCCAGTGCCTAGACCACTCCCTGTTCAGCCCACTCGTCCAGCGGTTAGGCGACCAGTGCCTATCGCACCTGTTGTTCAGGCTGCCCCGGCCCCTCAGCGCCGGCAGGCAGTAGTTACCCCTGTTGTTACTCCGGCAGAGGTAGCTCGTGTTCGGGTTCCCCCTCCTTCTTCCTCTAGGAAGAGGGGTGCCCAGACCGAGGCTCCTTCGCCTTCCTCCCGTCGGGTTTCAGCTTTCGCTCGACTGTCTCACCCAGAGACCCTCGTGCAGACCCCGACACTTCCCGTACTTCCTGTTCCCCCTGCCACTCAGGTGGTGGGTTCAGATGTTGCTTCGTCTTCAACCTCCGGCCTTGGGAGAAGGGCCCGGAGGAATAGAAACCGTAGACTTCGGTTGGCTGCATCCGAGGCAGACAGACAGCGGATGGCAGATTCATTGGCTCACCAGGAGCCAGTTCAGAGGAGAGTGGTCCCTAGGCAGCGGGCACCACGACCAGTTGCAGTTTCCCCTACCCCGGACGTTACAGTTGCCCCTGAGATAGCAGCGGTTCAGGGAGGACGCTTTTCCCCACTGACATACAGTGGTGATGAGGAGGACGTTGCTCGCATTGCGGCGGCCCCTCCTGTCGCTACTACTTTACCACGCGCTAGGGTCCCCAGGGATGATGCTGCTCGAACCCTCTCTCAGAGGATTCGGAGTATTATCCGCTTAGCGCGGGGTCGAGGCCCTGTCAGTCGAGAGAGGTTACTCCACCAGATTTCTCAGGCGTCCGTTCAGTTGCAGAGACAGACTGCTAGACAGAGGTACAGGTGGCAGAGAGGACAGCCACCCAGGCAGCCTGTTAGTTCAGTTCCGTTGGTGAGACCACAGACAGTTACTCCGGTTGTTGGACGACGCCCACGTCGTCGTGGACAGAGGCAGCAGTTGGAGCCTCCCAGACCCCAGCTCCCTTCAGTTGTAGTAGCCCCGCAGCAGTCAGTTGCCCCTACTGGGTCCCGTCGCAGCAGATGGGTGTGGAGACGACGACAGGCAGAGTCCCCTGTCGATACAGTACAGCCAGTTCAGGCAGTTGAGCAGTTAGAGGCAGTTGTTCCTTCCGGATCAGAGGCAGTTCCGATGGTCTGTGATGCAGCAACGGACGATGATGTTGCAGTTTCTCCTAGTGGTTCACCGGTTCGGGCAGAGCCAGCCCTTAGCCCTTACGAGACTTCTTCCCCTTTGAGTCCGTATGCAGAGGACTTCCATCAGACCCTCTACGAGGATGAGGCACTTGAGGATGATTTACTCGAGGAGGAGTCAGATGGAGACATACCGGTACACAGAGTGTGTGTGGTTACTAGACGTGGCCACTCAGACGAGCAGATAGAGGCAGATGATGATGATGAGCAGGGAGAAGCTGAGGTAGGAGGATCTCCCCGGTCAGTTGAGACAGATGCCACAGTACTACAGTTACAGACTCAGATGGCAGAGATGGCCAGGGCCATGGCAGCGATGACAGCTCAGTTGACAGCTTTGGGGGCGATGCCCCAGATGACGGGCGTAGGCACTCCTGCTACGTCCAGGGACGAGCCAGCAGCACCACCTGTAGTCGCACCAGGTCCTGTGGGAGTAGACAGGGCCCAGAGAGCAGTTCCAGTGGCACCGACAGCAGTTGCTTTTACTACCCCAGTCCAGAGTCAGTCAGTTCAGTTGTCAGCCGGACAGATTCAGGATCTGATTGCCCAGAAGGTCGAACAGGCCATTTCCTCTAGGAAGTCTGGAGAGGTAGTTAGCAGGGGGCGTCCTTACCCAGTAGAGTACGAGCACGAGCCCTACCCCCCTGGTTTTGTCCCTCCTAGGTTCAGAGTCTTTGATGGGTTTGGGAACCCGAGGCAGCACGTAGCCCAGTACCGAGCCATCTGTTGCAACATAGGAGGGAACGATGCACTGATGTTGAGACTTTTTGTCAGCAGTTTAGTTGGGGTGGCCTTTGCCTAGTACGCCGACCTCCCCAACGATTCAGTACGCACCTTTGCAGAGTTGGAGCAGTTGTTTGTTCAGAGGTTTGTCAGTGCAGAGCACCGAGTTACAGTTGGAGAGCTAGTTGTGACTAGACAGCGGCCCCGAGAGCCTCTCCCAGATTACATAGTCAGATGGAGGAACCTCAGCCTACAGTGTGAGCCCCAGTTACAGGAGCAGCATGCAGTAGAAATTTTGTTGAAAAATATAGATGGTCCGATAGCACCTTATCTGAAGGGTTTCAGCATTAGAACCTTTCAGAAGTTGTTAACAAAGGTGATCAGTTTACAGGACAGCATACCCGATGCAGTCCCTCCTAAGGTTGAGAGTCAACCTTCACGTAGACCTCAGCGGCAGGAGTCATCAGGAGCACCTCCACCTAGGAGAGGGGAGGTACACAGTACTTATGGGCCATCAGATAAGGGCAAGAAGCCCTCAGTCAGTTCAGCACCACCTCAGCAGTCTCACACACCGGGCCAGTCAGCAGTGCAGTCTAGACCCTCCCGTAGGACCCCAGAGAGTCAGCAGTACTTACGGGAGAAGCTTAGTAAGGAATATCCCTTTAAAAGGGAAAGTGTGATGAAGATCTTCAAGTTCCTTACTAAGAGAAACATCTTAACATTCCCGAACAACAATAGAGTGGAAGAGGAGGGCAGACAGAACACCCACTCTATTGTCCATTTCATAGACATATCGGGCATGTCATAAAAGACTGCTATGTGTTCAAGGACAGAGTTGAGAAGCTCATGGCTAGTGGGCAGATCCACCTACAGGACAGCGACTTGGTTCAGCCCAAGGGCAAGACACCTCAGACAGTTCAGATGATCTCGGGCTCCAGTAGTTGTAGTGACAGCCAGAGTGGCAGACAGAGCAGTCGTAGCAGATCACCCAGAAGTTCTGAGGGGGAGTGGCAGTTAGCACTCTCTCGGAAGACGAGGCAGATGATCCGGCAGACAGTTCAGAGTTCAGAGGCAGTTGAGAGGAGGCCTACCCAGGCCAAATCGACAGTTGCCAGCCCAGTTTCTTCGCCAGCACCTTTTTCTTCTCCTGTTGTAGTGCCTACTGAGCACATTTCTTTTCCTATTTTATGTAATAAAAAGATGTATGAAAAGGAAAAGTTTGTTGTAACTTCTGAGGGGAAGACGGGACGCCTTCCGGCACTTACGCTGAAGGATTTCGTTCTCCCTTCAACTGATGATGAAATAATAGAAGAAGGTGATTCTGGCTACTTCTGGTGTTCTGCTCCTACTTTTATTTCTTCTAGCACTCGCTCTTTCAATATTTTACATGTTTCTTATGATGGTTCTGTATGTGATGAAGAGTCTGAGTGTGATGAGGAACCAGTCTTTATGATTCCGGAGGGTGGTTGTTACATGGATTCAGAAGATGAATCCGAGAACCCACTCCAGTCGCTTTCCTTGGAGCCAACACAGGCCGTCACCGCTGAACCAAGTGAATCTCCTGTCAAAGATGACTCGATACAGGAAGTTCACTTGCGTTCAGGGAAGGTTCTTCCACCTAGGATGGCTAAGAATACAAAAGAGAAAGATAAGAACATTGTTACCCAGCAGGACGATCCTATCCCTTCCTCCCAAGAGCAGTCTAAGGAGAAAGGGAAAGGCCCTCAGCTGGAGGTCGATTACAATGTGTTGGCCCATTTAAGGAAAATTCCTGCCCTTCTCAGTGTCTATGACGCTTTGATGATGTCTTCTGACTTGAGAGAGACCCTGGTAAAAGCACTACTCGAGTCAGAGTCCTATCAAGCCTTCTTTGCTTCCGAATCTGTTGGAGATGCATGCCTTTTGAGAGAGATGCCGTGCATTACCTTTTCAGATCGTGATCTCCTCTTGGGTACCTCTGATCACAATCGTCCTTTGTATGTCACCGCTGAAGTCAATGGTTATGAGTTGAACAGGGTCCTCATTGACCAAGGAGCTTCAGTAAACATCCTGAGTTATGAAACTTTGAAGAGCCTCTCCCTGGGTCATTTGAAGTTAACCTCCGATAAGATTATGTTGAAAGGCTTCAATGACCAAGGACAGCGTGCCCTAGGGTCCATCACCCTACCCCTGAAGTTTGGAAATTTCCTTACTGAGGCGAAGTTTCATGTGATCGAGGCAGATACTTCATACAGGGCTCTCTTAGGAAGGCCCTGGATTCATGAGTATGGAATGGTGCCCTCCACCCTGCACCAATGTATGAAGTATATGAGGAATGAAGTCGAGTACTCCATTCCCGGGGATACCCAACCCTTTTCCGTGCATGAGGTCTCTATTTACGATGATGCTGAGCATTACATACCTCGTAAGAAGAGTAAACCTCCTTCTGCCCAGTCACCAGTGACACCTGCCAGTACTGTACAGGGTCCTGTGCAGCTACCTGTGCAAGGTCCGTCACAGGTTAGTATTGAGGCAGATACCTCCACTGCAGATCCTGTTAGATCTCCTTTCCAATTTGCAGTTGGGCACGATGTTCCCCCTAGTAGAGGTAGGGGAGAGCGAGGTAGAGGTAGAGGTAGAGGATCGACTCGCCCGCCGCGAAACTACGATACTCAAATCCCTCCTCCCTCATATCTTTATGCTTCTCCTTTGACTGTCGAGTCCGACTCCTCTGACGATGAGATGATCACTACCCCTCATCGCTCAGCTCCCTCACCAGCCCCGGACTTCACTGATTATAGCACACTACCTACCTTTTGTAGGTACCTGATACCCGAGGGTGGTTTAGTTATTGACAGTGGTTCAGACGAGGAAGTAGACCCCCGACGTCAGACCACTGGTCAACAGTCCCTTTCCCGTCAGATACGTGGAATAAGAGTTGAGGGGTCTCACCACAGATCTTTGGTTACCCCCTCCACTAGTGATGGTGGTGCACTACAAGTTAGAGGTCGCCCTCCGCCTCCTCTGTACGAAACCTTTGTGCCACCAAGAGCTAGTGAGTGTGCCTCGTTATCCCATAGTGTAGGTGCCCCACTGGGTCCTGGGAGTCAGGGTTCAGCGGAGACCGCTATAGATAACAGGGTCACAACTGCCCCTCGTTATTTTTCCCCTTTCGTGGAAGACTGTGTAGAGCGGGGTGCAGTCATCTCGACTTGGTCAGATGAACAAGCTCTACGACAGGCTCGTGTTTGGCGGACTGATATGCCTCAAACTAAGCAAGGTTTAGGTTATGTCGAGCAGAGCTCACCTAACCATGCTAACATCCGAACGGTTTCCCACTCATACCCGGTTGTTTCTCTTACCGATAAAGAAGACCCGGGAGATGATGAGGATAGAGTACTCGATGCTCCTCAAGAGTTTGAAGATGGCATCACTTCTGCCATGGACGAATTGTGTGAGGTAAACTTAGGCACTGAATCAGATCCTAGACCTATTTTTCATAGTGTCTTGTTATCTGACTCAGAGGCTCAGGAATACATCGAGCTACTCTCAGAGTTTAAAGATTGCTTTGCCTGGAACTACACCGAGATGCCTGGTCTAAATCCAGATGTAGCAGTCCATAAACTAGCCATTAAGTCTGATGCAGTCCCTGTTAAACAAGCACCTCGCAGGATGAGGTTAGAAATAGAACAACAGGTGATCGCTGAGACTAAGAAGCTTATAGAGGCCGATTTCATTCGTGAAGAGAAGTACCCTACTTGGCTTGCCAACATTGTTCCAGTCCGGAAAAAGAACGGGCAGATTCGTGTCTGTATCGACTTTCGTGATTTAAACAAAGCATGTCCTAAGGACGATTTTCCTCTTCCTATCCCCGAGCTTATGGTGGATATAGCGTCATCCCATAGCATTTTCTCCTTCATGGACGGTTCATCTGGTTACAATCAGATAAAGATGGACCCCGAAGAGGAAAAGTTTACTGCGTTTCGCACACCTATAGGTGTGTTCTGCTACAAGGTGATGCCCTTTGGTCTCAAGAATGCCGGGGCCACCTATCAACGTGCTATGACTGTTATCTTCGACGAGATGATACACGAGCAAGTTGAATGCTATGTGGATGATCTGGTAGTCAAAAGCAAGGTCCGTGGAGATCACCTTCGAGATCTACGAATCGTTTTTGAACGCCTACGCAAATATGATTTGAAAATGAATCCTCTAAAATGCGCATTTGGAGTTAGTGCAGGAAAGTTCCTGGGGTTTATAGTCCGCTACCGTGGCATTGAGATTGATCCTTCCATGATCAAAGCCATAGTAGATCTAAAACCCCCTAAAAGCCTTACCCAGCTAAGGTCTTTTCAAGGAAAGCTAGCCTTCCTGCGGAGATTTATCTCCAATTTGTCTGGTAGATGTCACCCCTTTGCTGCCCTGGCAAAGAAAGACGCCCGCTTTCACTGGGATGAGCGTTGTCAGGAGGCCTTTGAGAGTATAAAGCGCTACCTGATAAACCCCCCTGTTTTAGCTGCACCCATCCCAGGGAGGCCGTTAATTCTCTATACTACGGCCCTGGATGAGTCCTTGGGTGCATTATTGGCTCAAGAGAATGAGGAAGGCAAGGAGAATGCCTTGTACTACCTCAGTAGACGGTTGATACCCGCAGAGCTGAAGTACCCCGCAATGGAAAAGCAGTGTTTAGCTTTGATCTTCACGGTACAGAAGCTTAGGCATTATATGCTTTCATACAAGGTCAACCTAATCTCTCGAGTCAACCCCTTGCAGTATCTGATGACCCGTCCGACCCTCTCAGGTCGTCTGGCACGATGGTCTATGATCCTACTGCAGTTTGACATCACTTTCGTCCCGCAGCGGGCCGTCAAAGGACAGGCTCTAGCTGATTTTCTTGCTGCTCACCCGATCCCTGCAGACTCCCCACTCAATGATGAGCTGCCTGACGAGCTAATCATGAGTGTGGTGGAGCAGGAGTCCCATACTTGGGAGTTTTACTTCGACGGTGCGTCATCCGTTAGAGCCTTGAGCCCGAACGAAACTCCTATAGTTAGGGTAGGTCTGGGCCTCATTTTCGTATCCCCTGAAGGTCACACTCTGAGATATTCCTACAGTCTTTCAGAACCTCGTACCAATAATGAAGCTGAGTACGAAGCTCTGATTTTGGGACTAGAGTTGGCCATTCAGATGAATGTCATGCGGGTGAAAATCTTTGGAGACTCACAACTGATCATAAATCAAGTAGCGGGAGTCTACAAAGTGCTTAAACCTGAGCTCTTGCCTTATCACAGCAAGGCAATGGAGCTCTTGTGTTTGATTCCTGAAGTGACCTTAGCTAAAATCCCTAGATCTGCCAATGGCAAGGCAGATGCATTAGCTAAGTTAGCAAAGGAACTGGCTGACCCAACTGGTAACCCACTGTCTATCGTTGTCCAGTGCCGTCAAGCCCTGTGCCCCGCAGACCTGTCTTCTCCCGATCAGACCCTCACAGTGTTCTCAGTTGAGGAAGAATCAGACTGGAGAGTACCCTTTATAGAGTATTTGAAGCATGGCAGGCTTCCAGATGATAGATCTCTTGCTGCCCAGGTTAGAAAGAGAGCCCTATCATTCACTTATGTGAACGACACCTTGTATCGACGCTCTTTCGACCAAATGTGGTTGCGTTGCCTCAACGACGAAGAGGCTCGCAAGGTCATGGGCGAGATACATGAAGGTCTTTGCGGTGCTCATCAGTCCGGACCAAAAATGAAAGGCAGAATTAAACGCCTCGGTTACTATTGGCCGACTATGATCCGTGATTGTATGGAGCACGCTAGAAAGTGCCACCAGTGCCAAATTCATGGCACGGTGATTCACCAACCCCCTAATCCGCTGCACCCTACTGTATCATCTTGGCCATTCGAGGGCTGGGGCACGGATGTAGTGGGTCCTATTGACCCTCCTTCCTCTAAGGGCCATAGGTTCATTTTAGCTGCCACTGATTACTTCTCTAAGTGGGCAGAAGCTGTGCCACTTAAGGAAGTCAAATCAGAAGATGTGATGCGTTTCTTTCGTGATCATATTGTCTATCGTTTTGGTGTCCCGCGCCGTATCATCTCAGATAACGGCCCGTCATTTAGAAGCACCAAAATTGCCAGATTTGCCCGCCGCCATAACATCAATTGGCGATACTCTTCAATTTACTATCCCAAGGCTAATGGCTTGGCGGAAGCATTCAATAAAACTCTCATGTAGTTAATAAGGAAAATCCTGGTCGCAAACAAACGAGAGTGGCACGATAGACTTCCTGAAGCACTATGGGCCTATAGGACTACATACCGTACTCCTACTCAGTCTACCCCATATGCTTTGGCTTTCGGGGTCGAGGCCGTCCTCCCACTTGAGGTCGAGCTCCCCTCGCTACGTGTGGCAGTCAGCCACAATCTTTCCCACGAAGATAACGCCCGATTACGGACGGAAGAGCTTGATGGTTTAGAAGAGCTTCGCCTACAAGCTTATCAGAACCTCAAACTATACCAGGCACGTATGGCTCGATCACATGATCGCCTTGTTCGACCCCGTGCTTTCCGGGTTGGCGAGTTGGTCCTTGTTTTACGTAGACCTATCGTTTCGCGTCGTCGCCGAAGTGGTAAGTTCGAGCCTGTCTGGGAAGGCCCCTTTGCTGTGGAGCAAGTCTATGAAGGTGGTGCCTACCTACTCGTTGATGCCAATGGTGTTCACCCTATGCCTATCATCAACGGGCAGTACTTAAAAAAGTACTATGCCTGAGTTCGCTCTTCGAGAGGGAGGGGGTCTCCTTACCGCCTGCAAATACTCCCCTGTATATGTACCCCCTTCGGAGGGGCTTCTTCACTTTTCGACAGTCTGTGTGGCCACGACGATTTGTCCTCTACCACACGATGTTTGTTGCGAGAAGTATGAGGCTATCCTTAGGGGTGATGAGGTGAGATGATATGATTCGTACACTGACATAAACTCTAGTCTCTATCATCTCCCTTGTCTGAACTCTTCTAGGCCAGATCTTGACCCATATCAGTCCAAATACAGATTCAAGTTCTATTTTCAATGGTGGGATCTTTAAATTTAATATGCAAAGTTTTTAAAAGAAAGATTAATCTGAGAAAAGTCTGAGAGCTTAAAACACGAAGTAAACCTTTTAGAGAATTTTTCCTTGGAAAGTATAGAATTTATTTTTCCTAATGAAAGACTTATCCCTGTCTTCTTTAGAAAATTAAGTAATTGGTGGTTGACTCCTCTAAACGCTTGAAGGACAATTATAATGATTCAAAAGAAAAATGTATGCCTTCTCTCTCATCCCTTTCTTGGGATGATTTCCTATCTTGAACTAAAATCTATATCAAATTGAAATTAGATTTAGAGACGCATATTTTCTCAATCGTCTTGCAATTTTCTATCTCATAGGCATCTTCCGCAGGCTGATGAATCCATCTCATAATTTTCTTATTCAAGTCGTTCATTCTTATCATAGGATTGGATTTGCTTTGTGGATTCTTCTTCCTCGCACGAGAGAGTGAGTTTTTCTTCTCTTATGTTTGGAAGATAATCTTACAACTGAGAAAGTTTTCCTTTAGAGGTTTGGAAAGGGAGCCAGTTACAAAATGAAAGATACACAAAGTGTATCAAAAGTGAAAAGATGCGCAGTGCGCCAAAAATCAAAGATACACAAAGTGTATCAAAAGTGGAAAGTTGCGCAAAATGCGCCATAAAGTCAAGGATACACAAAGTGTATCAAGTAATTAAAAGATGCGCAGTGCGCCAAACCAAGTTGAGGGGCTCAAAATGAGCCCAAAGTGGATAAGTAAATGGCTTCCCTTTCTTGTAAATCTCTAAGTCTCAGAAAATTCATACCTCGGATATTTGTGATACTTGAGTTTGAAAATCGTGATTTTGGACTCATCATCGTGCAAGGATGTTCTATTAGATATAAAAATATTTTCATGCAAGAAGATTGAGAAGATTCAGTTTCTCTCTCTAATTTACACCCTTTTGAATTAGATATTTATTCAAAATATATAAGGGAGAAAGCCCAGCTTAGCTTGTAGGGAGCTTAAGCTGGGTTAGCAAAATTTAAATCCCTAACCTTCTCGGGTTTAGATGGAGTCAACCTATATTGCTGAACTTTCGGAACCTTTTTTTTTAAAGGTTCAAGATGATTCAGAGGTTAATTTTTCATTTCTAAAAATAGTCTTTTCACTCTCTAATGAAATTTTCACTCTTTAGGAAATGTGTGAATCAGACTTCTCTCAGATTGATTGGTAAGGGCTTAAACATCTCTTAGTGGTCCCACTATTGAGTTTGTCTAAATGCTTGCCGTATTCTTTTAAAAATTCGTGCACAAAAAATATTTTGACCCCACCATCTGATTATAGACCATTCTTAAGGACTGGTAAGAGTCTCGCATTTGTCTTATCTTCCTCTTCTGAGTTCTGCTAATTTGGGAGTTTCCCCCTCTCTGTCCCCCAGTTTCACTTGGTGCCCCCAAGTGTGGTCTGGGATATCAAAACCAATTCAGACTTCTTTTGTACTGGGTCCATACCAACCTACGCTAGCTAGGGAGGGTAATGTTGATCCACTATCATAACCTAAATTTCATTCACATACCAATCGTGGTATAATTGTGCCCCCAGTTTTATTCATGTGATGAATGTGGCCTGGGTTATCAAAGCCAATCCTATATCCCTCTTTGAGTTCCAATCATTAGAGGATGTCCCATACTAGGAGTAACACACGGATATGGTAAACGTTCCCTCTACCGGGTGTTATCTTCGACAGTACGAGACATATTTAGTCTATGATTGTGAACATACAAAAAAATGTGCACCTATGCAATAAAAGAGGGAAGCTCTCAGTAGAGCAAAACCGGTTGCCCTTGTCACAGGTGGAACCCGGTAATACTCTCTAAGAGCTCAAATTCCCCAAAGTCTTTCTTTCTCTTCTCCTACAAAGCGTCTGAGTGATTGCTTCAAGGATGAGTTTACACTTGTGATTATTATGGTCTTTCACAATCATGATAGTCCTCATTAGTGGTGTGGTACATCTTGCTCAAGATGTTAGCATCCCACCTTCGCGAGCTCTGATTCCCTAGTAGGGAATCAGCTCTCCAGTTTCTTTTAGTGACCTACTTTTTCACCCTTGCCTTGCTCTCAGCTACTAGAGCAGTCCTATGGGTTTGGTAGTGTCGCTCTTGCCTCTCACAGGGTCCCCCCGGTCAGGGTGAGTGTTACCGCTGTGATGTTTGATGTTTATTGATTTCACTCATAAATCATCTCCCTCAATGGCGAGTGTGTCTCCTCGCCATCTTGAGCTGTTTCCCCAGTAGTGTTGCAGTACGCCTGGTTACCGGCGTTAGCATCACTGACTTGAGAGCTCTGATTTTCTAGCAGAAAATCAACTCAGTTTCTACTTTACTCTCTCTCTCATTCGTACTCTACTCTCAGCTGCTAGGGTAGCTCTGCGGATGTACTGATAATATTCCAACTCCCACAGGGTCCCACCAGTTTGTGTGGGTACCACTACTGTGAGCTTTTCATAAATATCATTCATATGCAACGTTACTTCCCTTAGTGGCGAGTGTGTCCCCTCGCTACTCTTGTGTGCTTTCTTAGTTGTGATGCAGTACATCGAGTCTCAGATGTTAGCGTCGCTTCTTAAGTGAACTTTGATTTTCTAGCAGAAAATCACTTCACTTGTCTTAGAGTGACATACTTGCCCGCCGTGACCCGACTCCTGGTTGTGGAGCGGTCCCTTGGATGTGTTTATGTTGCTTTCCACCTCTACAGGGTCCCACTAGCTTACGTGGGTGTACCACTGTAGTCTTCTATGATTATTTCTCATTAATATAGTCCTTTTCTCTGTAGCAAGTGTGTCCACCTTGCTACTTTAGCTACTCAATAGGAATGAGACTACCCCTCTCACACTTTGTTGAGGGCGTACCTTTCCCTATGGTCTCTCGAGGCATCGTTATGGTGCTTCCAGGTTTGTATGATTTTGGTCTCGCCTAGGCAGTTTCACTGGCATTTGGATACTCGTGGCCACGACGACTTGTCCTCTACCACGTGGTACCCAAAACACTAGTTTGAAACTCCTTAGGCGACCCTTCTCTCTTTGAAAATTTCCATTTTCTACTCCTCTTCCCATCCCTACGCATATGCGTGTTAGGGTATGGTTGAGATGACTTTCCCCTGATTGCTCTACTGCAGGCATATGCGCCGGGTAGGCATCAGACTTTACTTGGTTGAGAGTGCCCCACAGAGCCCCTGGGAGGCATATCTCACCATCTCTTTTTCCTGATTGCTCTGCTGCAGGCATATGCGCCGAGTAGACATCAGGCTTTACTTGGTTGGGAGCACCCCGCAGAGCCCCTGCGAGGCATAGCTCACCACACCTTTACCCTGACTGTCCTACCGCTCTGGTAGACATCAGACCCTTACCCTGGTCGTCTTGCTCTGATCAAGCAGACATCAGACTTTACCCGGTTGAGTGGGAGCCCGACAGAGTCCCTGGGAGGCATTCCCCACCACCACTTTTACTCTGGATGTTCTGTAAAAGACTACGCAGACTCCAATTTCGTGGCTTATTTACTTTTGCTGAGGTCAGGCAGAAGTATTGAGTCACCCCTATCCGCTGTTCCGAAAGGAGCAGGAGGAGACGGGATCCTTTCACCTTCTATCTACTGTTTGAAATGAACAGCCAGGTAGTTGGTTTTACTTACCGGTCGAGAGAGCCCGACAGAGTCCCTGGGAGGCATTCCTCACCACCCCTTTACTCTGGATGTTCTGTAAAAGACTACGCAGACTCCAATTTCGTGGCTTATTTACTTTTGCTGAGGTCAGGCAGAAGTATTGAGTCACCCCTATCCGCTGTTCCGAAAGGAGCAGGAGGAGACGGGATCCTTACACCTTCTATTCTACTGTTTGAAATGAACAGTCAGGTAGTTGGTTTTACTTACCGGTTGAGAGAGCCCGACAGAGTCCCTGGGAGGCATTCCTCACCACCCCTTTACTCTGGATGTTCTGTAAAAGACTACGCAGACTCCAATTTCGTGGCTTATTTACTTTTGTTGAGGTCAGACAGAAGTATCGAGTCACCCCTATCCGCTGTTCCGAAAGGAGCAGGAGGAGACGGGATCCTTTCACCTTCTATTCTGCTGTTTGAGATGAACAGTCAGGTAGTTGGTTTTACTTACCTGGTTGAGTGAGCCCGACAGTGTCCCTGGGAGGCATTCCTCACCACTACTTCTTCCCTGATTGTTTTGCTCTGATCAAGCAGACATCAGACTTTACTTGGTCGAGTGAGCCTGACAGTGTCCCTGGAAGGCATACCTCACCACCCTTTCACCTTCCATCTTGTTGTTTCGATGCGGTCAGATGGATAGTTGGTTTTCTTTACTACCTCACCTTTTTTTGGTCTCCCCCTCAGCTCTGCCCTTGCTACAGGGCAAGGTGAGGATGAGATTTCCTTTTACTCTGTCACCTTTTTGTGACCTGTTACTATTTTGCTTTCCGCTTTCTCCTTGGCTCTGTCCTTGCTGTAAGGCAAGGCCAGGAGAAGATCCCCCTTTGCTCTCTTTCACCTCTTTTGGTGCTCTTTCCTAGAATCTTACTCTACTTCTTCTGTCACATTCGGTCAACGCCAACACGAGCGGTTCACTAGTTTGTTCGCCACTCCTGTTGGGGGTCCGTTTGTTGACCCTGATTTTCCTCAGGCTTGGTCAAGGGAGTTGACCTGGCCAAATTGACCAAGTCAGGGCTCAAGACCCTCTCCCTTGTGTTCAATGGGTCAACTTGAGTCTGTTGAGCCCAGACCCAGGCCCTGGGTCAACCTGGTTGACCAGGTCAACCCAGGTTGACCCATTAGACCCATATGGGTCTAAATCAAGTCCAAATTAGATTCAAACCCAATCCAGGGCTCTCCAAGCCCATTCTCTCCTCCACTGGACTCAGTGGGTCAGGCTTGACCCATTGGGCCCAAGTCTTGGTCCTGGGTCAACCTGGTTGACCAGGTCAACCCAGGTTGACCCAATAGGCCCTAATAGGCTTAAATCAAATCCTAATCAGATCCAAGCCCAACCAAGGACTTCAAGGCTCATACCCTCCTCCCTTGGACCCACTTGACTAGGGTTGACCAAGTCAACCCTTGACTTGGTCAACCTAAGCCATTAATAGGTCAAAATGACCCATTAAGAGCCATTTAAAGTCCTAAACCCTTTCCTAATCCATTCAAAACCTAAACCCACGGCCAAGGCCTCTATTTTCCCTCCTAATCAGCCCTAGGATAGATCCTAGCCGTTGATCTTGAACCCTAGCCTTTAAATAGATGAATTAGGGCTCTTAGGAGAGGATCTTGCTCTTACTCTAGACCTAGACGTTCCCAAACCCTGAGAATTGGCATACGAGCTCCCTAGGTCTTCCTCCACCCTCCCCAAGTCAAACCCCGACGGTCAAACCCGCCGGCGGCGAGATCTCCGGCGAACCGAGGCTTTGAACCTTCCCAGGCGATTTCCCGTTGATTCAAAGCGTTTGAGACCGCGATTTCTTCTACAAATAGGAGCGTGGACAATCTACAAGTGCAACCAACCCTTATACATCCAAATCCATCCATAAGCCAAGGTGAAAACTCAAACCCTAGCATAGAACACTTAGGGTCAAATAGCATCTTGTTGAGTGCGCTTCGAGCCAAACTAACTATACCACATGATTTCTGTTCATGCCTAGATCCTAAGTCTCAATTTTCATTTGATTTTGTTCACCCGATCGCGAGAACGGGTCAAAAAACCCATTAGGGTTTCGGGTTACGTATTCAGCCTGATACGTCTGATCAGAACCGTTGATTTTACGATCAACGGTTCTGATCGCGTCGTTCCGCGGCTAAGGTCCGACCGCGGATACGATCCCGCGGTCACTGCTCCCGTCTGGCTCGATCTGAGCCGTTGATCCGCGCAGCGGCAGATCTAACGGCAGCGCTTCGCTGCCGTCGTTTTAAGTAACGCGGGGCCCGCCGCCGCCAATCATTGGCAATAATTGCGCGGCGGCGCAATCATTGCCAATGATTGGAAAACGCGTCCGCGTTTTGAGCCAGCGAACGGGAGGCTGACACGTGGCCCACCGAGCCGCCGCCGCCGGTAATTTTATTTATATATTATTTAATTTAAAATTTATATATATATATATATATATATATATATTAATATATTTTAAATTTTTACTTTATTATTATTATTTAAATATTATCTAATATTATAATATTAATAACAATATCATTATTTTAATAATAATATTATTGTTATTATTATTATTATTATTATTATTATTATTATTATATTATTATTATTTTAGTTATTATTGTTATTATTATTATTATTATTATTATTATTATTATATTATTATTTTAGTTATTATTGTTATTATTATTATTATTATTATTATTATTATTATTATTATTATTATATTATTCTTATTATTATTTTAATTATTTTAGTTATTAATTATTATTATTATTATCATTATTATCATTATTATACTATTATTATTTTAATTAGTTTAATTATTTTAATTATCATTATTTTTATTATTATCATCATTATTATTATCATTACTTTAATTATTTTAATTATCTTAATTATTATTAGTATTGTTATTATTATTATTATTATTATTTTGTTATTATGATTATATTATTATTATTATTATTTAAAACCTATTTTTAATCTATTATTACTATTATTAGCATTATAATAGTATTAATATTATAATGAGTAATAATGTTATTACTTTGATAATAATAATATTATATTATTATAATATTATTATATTATTATAATTAGCATGTAATAATATTAATGTTATAAATAATAATAAATAATAATATCATTATTATGTTGTTATAATATTGACTATTATTATTATTAATATTATTATAATATAATATTATAATTAATAATAATATTATTATTTTAATAATATTATTATTATGTTAGTGATTATATTATTATAATGTTAGCATTTGATTATTATTAATATTATTAAAATATTAATTTTTTTTTTTTTTTTTAGTTAATAATATTATTACTATCCTTAATAATAATATTATTACATTAATATTAGTATCATGATAATATTAATATTTATATATATTATTATAATATTTTGATTATTATTTATTTTTAAAATTTAGATATTATTATATCTGATCTATTTTGAAATTATTAATTATTTTTCAAATATTAATTATTTTCAAATATTAATTATTTTAAATTATTTTAAAATTACCTTTGAACCTATTAAACTTCAAAAATTCATAACTTTCCCGTTTTAAACCGGATTTTGACGCACAATACCTCGTTCTTTTCAGAAAAATATGAATATTAATTTAAAATTATTCCCTGTATGTGATTCTGTCATTTCTGAATGTTTTCTGTATTCCTATGTTATTTAATTATTTAAATATTATTTAATTAATATAAATAATTATTTTTATAATAAAAAATTATTTTAAAACCCCCTCGGTGGCTGGTAGACCTCCCATGCTTATGAACTAAAATACTTCCAATTATCTTATTTTTAAACTTACATTATTATTATTTATAATATTTATTTATTTTAAAAAAAAAATGATTTTAAAATTATATATTATTTAAATCCCCCAATTTTGGGAAGTCTATCCCTCATGAAACTTTAAACCTAGGATCTGTATGTGAACAGAATTCATGTGGGAGAAGGATTAGTGAATGATTGTGTCTCAATCATTCACTAATCACTTCATTAGGTGCCTTTACTTAGTGTTTTCGTAGTCCTTGCATGTGTAGGTTGCACAAGCACGTAGCCTAGGCTCTCCTAGATTTAAGGACATGGCTTGGTGTGTTTATATCTGCTGCATTTACCCTCTGTATTATGCCTAAGGGTTAGTTACTTCATTTCACTCCTATATAACGTAGTGACTCCCTAAGGACAACAATTAAGGACCCGTCTAGCAAACTTAGAAAAATTTCAGGAATTAGGGTAGAACCCCGAATGACTTGAAATTTGAAACACTTAAACATAGTGACATCCTAAACCCCTCAGAATTTTCTAGGAATTTTCTGGACTCTTTAAAACACTTAATTAGCAAACCCTAATTTACCCGTTAATTAAGCCTTAGAAACTTCAGAAAAATATAATAAATCCATTTTAAATCAGAAAAATACCCATAATACCTTAAACTCTCCAAAACTCATTCCCCAACCTTAGATAATTAGGGCCCCCTAATTGAACCTTAATCTGGACTTTAATTCAACCTTAATCAAAAATCACCTTTTCGCCTTAATTAAATCATTAAAAATTATTAAAAATCCCAGATTTTCCCCAAACACTTGGGAACACCTTCTTAGGTCATTTCTGACCTTTGGGGGTGATTCCAATCAGTTTGGAGCTGATTTGGGCCAAAACCCCCAAAATCCCCCTAATTAGGCAATTTCGATAATTCCTTTAATTGCCCCAACTTCTAAAAATCATAACTAATTATAGAAAATTCCAAAATGGGCAAACTAAAAGGCACCTAACTCTAATTAAGGTCTAGTATTTATTAAAAATATTAGGTGTCCAGAAACCAACTGAAATTAAAAAGTCAACTCTTCGGTCAACCGTAGTATATAGTCTAGGGCCCGAAACTTCTAAAATTCATAACTTTGTGTAGGAAACTCCAAATCCAGCAAACTAAAAGGCATTCAACTCACATTAAGGTCTAGTATTTGTTAAAAATATTAGGTATCCAGAAATCAACCAAAATCAAAAAGTCAACAATCCGGTCAAACTTAGTTCAAAACGAGACCAAAACTTTAGAAATTCATAACTTTGGATAGAAGAATCCAAACTGGGCATGCTAACTGTCTAACTGATCAGGTTAAGGCCTAGTATTTTATGAAAATATTAGCTGGTCATAAATACCCTTTAATCAAAAAGTCAAATTTGGACCCCCTTTTACTTAGTGTATAGGTGGACCCCGAACCCCCCTAAAACTCATTAATGCAATTTAAACTTTAAATATTATTACCCTAAGAACTAAAATTGATCCACACATTAAATCAACTAAGATAGATCTCAATTCACTAATATTTGGACTTTAAATAAAATTCACTTTTCAGACCTACAACCAACCTGGACAGTAGGCAATTGTAACTAACTACCCAGCTTAGGATCTACCTCAGCCACACAGGCTTTTACACACACTGTAGAATTGTTTGCTAGGGCACCACTTTTAGGCTTAGGTTAGGCCGGTGTTTACTTTTCTGCTGCGTGCCGAGTCTTCCGGATTTCATTGCATGTTGTGATTGAACTATTGGTGTGTTTGTTTACTTTTACTGCACTCTGGGAATTGATGTGATTGCACGATAGACTACCCATAGGTTAGGATCGAGGTTGATACTAATGATGTTTTCTGCAGGTGGCCATGCTCATGCAGCGCTAAATATAAGGGGGGCAATAATCATGATTTAAAAATTAATGCTGTTTTATGCAGGTGCTTCAGAAATTGCTCAGCCCCCCTAAATAAATGAGGGCTAATTGAAAATCATTATAAATTGCTACAGGTGCTCCAGAGCTTGCTTAGCCCTCAAACATTTAAGAGCATGGCCAAGTGTGGCTGTGATGAGTATTTTCATTTCTATATAAATTGCTTGGGATAATATAAAATTGCTTGGGTTGATTTTTTTTAGGATAACCTTGCAGGAGAGTCTAGATTTACTGCTTTCATTTAATGTAAATGGTTTGTAACTTGGTATTGAGTTGTGAAAGTTTATTTTGAGTGGGGATACAAGAATCCAAAGGTTGGATGCCCAAAGAGAAAAGGACACCCAATATGAGGATAGTCCTTTTCTGTTTGAGAATCCAAATTTGGATTATTCTACTACCCGAGGAGTCCAAGGAAGCTGAGGTCCAAGGAGTCCGAGGAAGCTCAGATCCAAGGAGTCTAAGAAAGAGAAGATCAAGAAGATGAAGACCGAGAGTATCCCACTCAAAATAACTTGCGTCAGTCTTAGGATTAGAAATCCGGGTTGTTGGCAGTGGTGCCCGGCCACTTTAATTTTCTGCAGACCCTGGGTTTTAATTAAGGGCAGTTGGCCTATGGACATTTATTAATTTGTTTGGATAATTTTGATGTGTTTTATGATTGTGTGCCTCTAGGATTGTTTGCTTTTCTTAGTTTCTTGGCGTTTTGCATGTCGCTTTTGTTTTAGCCTGGATTTCGTTAGGCTCTTTAAGGACTAAAACTTTTTCTACTCCCAACTAACATTCAAATTTTAAGATTTAAATAATTTAGAAACTTAACGACCTAGGGAATTGCCGGAATCGTCCGGGGTAGCATGCATATCGTTGCATTTCTCTCTTTCCTTCTATAAGACACTTCCCCGCCCGTGGGTAGAGTCCGGATAATCTGACCTATGAGGATGAGGTGCCGGACCTGGGGAAGCCCAGTCTAATTCCAAAAATTATTTTTATAAGCCTTTTTAAAGTTCTATGCATACCTGATTCGGATACTCTAACTAGCATGCATTGCATTAGAAACTAACTAAATCAAAATTTTAATTGCATTAGTCTTAGGAGCATACACCCTACATAAGTCCAGGGCCAATTAGGAAATCCTCTAGATGTCGGCCCTATCTCCGAGAACTATGACCCACCTACCCATCCTTCATAAATGACTGGACAGCATGGTTTTAAAGCGATTAGGTGGTTAGCTGGCTCCCCCTTCCAGGCCGGGGTAAGTCCAGGTTTTACATTGCATTAGTTAGGACACGGGTGTTAGTGTTGCGTAGAACACTAAACCCACCATAGATTCAGGATTCAAGGCTACTATTGTTCCGTAGTACGCCTCATCAGTAGGTAGGTCTTCTGTCTTCCAGAGACCCTAAAACCTACATATCTGTGTCACACGGATGACGCCACCTCCATCCTTCCCTCCTGCATGTTTCGAGTGCATGATTTATTTATTTTTCTCCAGTTTCTTCTCACTACCTTAGTCCCTCCGGATGCTGATGTGAGCCGTGCATGTTGACTAAGCCTAGTTGAACCTCTCTTTCCCTTCGAGTAGGACTTCCTAGTCTCTGCCCTATGTGCCAATCCCAATTTCGAAAGAATAATGTAGAATCCTTAATCGAGAGTATTCTCAGGCTCCGGCTTGAGATGTAATTAACCACGGGGGCTTGCGCCCGTGGGAAACCGCATCCCACTCTCAAATAAACCCCATTCGAGCTAATGTATCGGGTGGGGGAAACCCGTTGTGACGATCAGATCATATATATTATTACCCATCGGGGTGTGCTGGTGAGAGCCGCTATCCTCAATGGTTAATCGTATGCATGATCGAATCTGCCCTTCCATTGGCCAGATACTGTCTTCCCTCGCGGGGCGATGGTGTCTGTTGAGTCCTTTCGGAGGTCCACACCAGGTCAAACCAAAGGGTGGGTTTGATTTCTATATGTCCCTAATGATGCTTATGATACATTGGGAGATATTTTAGGGCTTGATATAGTTAAGCCATGTTGAACTTTGAGGAAAAGACAAAAAATCTCCTTGAAAGATATTTTGGTCATTTTGACCCTTAGTTAAACATGGGTCAAACTAAGCCCAAAAAAATGTAGGTTACTAGTCAACAAGTCATAATAGATGTTATGAGCATGTTCAAAGGTTTTGGGGAAGGTCCCAAGGTCAATTTCCACTAAATGGTAAGTCCAGTGGCATAGACTGTAAATATTTAAAAGTTTCACAGCATTTGGGAATCAATTCAGTTTATGAGGTTAGGGGCCTTAGATTAGCTCAAATTTAGAGGGTCTAGGGGCATGCCTAATCAATATGCAATTGATAGACCCTAAATCAGAGATCATTAGGCTGGGTTTCAAGGAATTAAAAAATCACCTAAAAAGGGTTTCGAGACCTGGGTTCTTAACCTTAGGATTTTGACCTGGAATCCTGGGTTTGGACTAGATTTGGTAAGTGATTGAGTTTGAATTATCCATATCAATCCCAATCAAATGAATAATTGGGATTGATTGGATGAGATTTAAAACTTGACTGAAAGCTGGTTTGAAGTTTGGAATAAAAGACTAGGGTTGAAGTTTTGGAATAAAGGCTGGATTGAGAATTGGCAGGAGATTGAATTGAAATGTGGCCGTAAACTAGATGATTGACAACTACCTCATTATCAACCATGAGATCAATACACAGGGATTTGAATGGATCCTGATGACCTCATACAAAAATGAGGTCAACATATAATCAACTTTAAGCAAACCATAAACCATCTTCTTTTGATATAATAATTTTAAACCTCCCAAATATAAATGACCATATCTAAAATGTCATAATTTTGCATCATATATCTATTAACTATCAATACTTTTTCTGGTGCCATCTAAAATCTTGCAATTTATTGCTTACTTTTTTGTCTTCAATTTTACAAATCTTTTCATCAAATTCAACTTTATATCCACTATCGATTAATTGCCCAATGATTAGCAAATTATGTGCAAATTTTAAAACATACAAAACATCATGTAATAGCTTTACCTTGCCATCTTCTTTTGATACAATAATTTTAAACCTCCCAAATACAAATGATCATATCTAAGAATCCATAATTCTGTATTAGATATCTTCTTAACTATCAATACTTTTTCTTGAACTGTTGAAATATTAAGTGAAAATTTTTATTTGGTGCCATCTAAAATCTTGCAATTTATTGCTTACTTTTTTGTCTTCAATTTTACAAGTCTTTTCATCAAATTCAACTTTATGTCCACTATCGATTAATTGCCCAATGATTAGCAAGTTATGTGCAAGTTTTGAAACATACAAAACATTATGTAATAGCTTTACCTTGCCATCTTCTTTTGATACAATAATTTTAAACCTCCCAAATACAAATGACCATATCTAAAATGCCATAATTCTGCATCAGGTTCTTACAAATGATAGCAGTAATAGTTAAGGAAATGACAAAGAAGTAAATGATAACCTGAATAGAAATGAATAACGGGCTTCTTAGCATCATTCCGGAAAGTCTGCCTTTCCATCTTCCGAAATTAAGGTAACGACTTCAAACTCTTTTTAATCACACACAGATAAATCACCTTTTAGCATGATATATGTGGTTCAGATAGCCCTTCTCATGGAAACACTCTTGAAATTTAAGAAAAAAAAGGGTAAAAGAATACTTCGTGAAGAAAAAAAGTAAGAAGAGAAATAAAAAAATGACATAACTAGGGAATACAAATTAATAGGTCGACATTTATATCAGGCTTTGTGGCGCATCCAATAGAGTAGTTTCCACCAATTCGGATGGATTCTAGACTCTTGACTGTAAAATTAACAGTAATGGATGGCACACAAAGGTCTCGAAGGAACCCGGAGGCGTGTTCTAGGTCCGCTTCCTGGTCGGGCATACTGTTTATAGCATGTATGATGAAAGTTGGGGGTCGATCTATGGCTTTGGTGGCAAACGGATCGAGCTGGCGGTCTTTCAAGACCTCCTCAACTTTGGAATCCATGGAATTGTTCACGGGCACCATATCTTCTTCTCGTTGACTGTCGTTGTAATCGCTTGCATGTACCGGCAAAAAATCAGTTATGGATGGTTTTCGTTATCTTTTAATGAAAAGCTGAAGGGTTGAGAAGAAGATGAAGAGCAAAAGGACCCAAGCGATGCTAACTTAAAAATGGTGGAGAGGGGAAGAAGAAGAGCGAACTTTTGACAGAAGAGAAGCATAATTTCAGAGCCCAAAGGACGTGAAGACGAACCGGTGGATAAGCCTAAGAAGAGTTGTGGAGGGTAAGAACTCACGCAAAAATTTGAGTACATTAATAGTCTTTTAAACTAATTAATGCACTTAATCTATAATTATTTGTTTAAGATCGAAGAGGCATTTATTAATACATCAAATACAGTTATAATTATTAATTAATTATAATTATAATTATTAAAATAAAAGGTTAAGATTTGATTTGAATAATTAAAATTAATTTAAATTGATGGTCAGGATTTGATGTGGAAGGAAACTCAAGCTCCTTTTATAATAGTAGTATAGATTACATATAAGCATTAATATTGAATTCACATAATTTGATTTTTTTCACACTAGAGAAACCCAAAGTGTTATTTGGTAAAGTCCACCAAAGTTCCTAATACAACAGACACTTATACAAAATAGTTTTGGTTACAAATTTACAGAAAGAAAAATATTGAATCGATTGAAGCCTAATGTGAACTAGCTCAGTTTTTCAACCGTAAGAACAATCTACTCCAGGTATTTTGTAAAGTGAATTAGCTCCACATCATTCTCCTAATTAAGAGAGGATTTTCCTATGACGTCTTGGTAAGGATTGACCTCATAATAAGGGGATAAATTAGCAACATTAAATGTGGCCAAACTTGAAGCAGTATGATCTCTTGGTAAATCAATTTTGTAAGCATTTTCATTGGTACATTTAACTGTTCAGAATGGTCCGATCACCTTTGACTTGAGCATCACAAAACATTAGGATGGAAAACATTCTCATCTTAAGGTGAATTTATACTAGATCAGCTTCTTTGAAAATTGAGACCCTTCTTTGTCCCACTTGTTTGTTTTTTATATTTAGTGTTTCACTTCAATATCATTTCCTTGCTCAAATAGCCTTTAGATTTATAGTTTTCTCTTTTTAGCATCGATGTTACAATCGTTCATTAGTAAGGGTGGAACTGATTCTAATTGCATGATGAAGTTGTGGCCATAAACAAGCTTAAACGAGCTACAATGTATAGTTTTACTAGTGGATCTACTATATGCAAGCTCCACCTATTCCAACATATGTTCCCATTCTCGTATACTTATTATAGCAAAACACCGCAAGAGGTTGCTCAAATTGCGAATGCTAGACTTGATTTGGTCGTCTGTTTGAAGACGAGTTGCTCAACTATATTAGATTTTGTTGACCTCATTTTTGTATGAGATCATCAAGACATATCCAAACTCTTGATCATTCATTTGATGGTTGATAATCATCCAATTGTCAACCATCTAGTCTCTAGTTAGCCTGCAATCAATCAAGCTACAACCATTCAATCTATACCTCCCTCAATCAATCAATCAATTAATCAATCAACTAGTGTCTATATGCAGGTGCAACTCTGCACTACAATCAGATGACACAATATACTGCCCAGCACAGTACATTGGCCACCTCTGACCTCATTCATGGTTCAAACTTCTTCATTAGGAGCTCGGTACATCATATCATGCATCACTGGCTCTCTGAGCCAGTGATTGATCAATTTGACCCAATTGGGCTAGTTTAGACTAGCTCAATTGATCACCAGCACCTCCAACTCAACACCAAATGAACTTTGACATCCACTAAACTTCTTTAAACATCTCTCCTAGTGAAATGGGCCCGACTGATCATCCTTACTCAGTCAACAGTTGACTTGATCAACTGGAACCATGATTGGTCAAACTTGACCTATATGGGTCAACTCAGTATCTTCAATTAAACCAAGCCTCACCAAACCCTTAAAATCCACTTCATTGCATGGTGTGAACATTTCTAAATTCATCATGAGCCAAGTCATAGCTGGTTTGACTTGGTCAAATCATTAAACATGGTCAAACTCACATATATACACCTTCATTTATCCAAACTTCAATCCTATAGTTCTAAAACTTTGGCCATTCAGTCAAGTAACTTACTAGGTCTTCCTATATGCCACCTAACCAACCTTGACCAAGTTTGACGTCGGACCGGAGGGGGCTCGACGAATCCACGTCGAAGATTCGGTGACCTTGGCCACCACGACTCCAAGAACTTCTTGGAGGAAGGATCTACCACCTAAGAATCGCTCTTAGGATACAGGAAAATAAACGATTAAACACTCTAATTTAATTAATCTCAATCAATCCCCCCATTACAAGCATTGTCTACAAGTATATATAGACAAATATGAAAACATAAAAGGCTACACTCAATAAAAGAAAGCAATATTCCTATATAGCCATATAAACTACCAAATGGATTAAACTATCCTGAAGTTAATACAATCAAACAGCTCAGCTCCGGCATCAAAGTTGACTAGTCATACCAGTCAACAAAGGCTTAAAACACTCTTAAATGGTCAACTCTTGGTCAAACCACCTTATATAAGCCATTTCACTCCATGCTAAAGCATTTTAGCTATTCAAATCCCTTCTAGAAGCTTTCTAAACATCCCCTAAATAGATCCTAAGAGCATTGGTTTAACCCTAAGCTAGTTAGATGGTCCCCCTCCCCATGTGAAGACAAAAATGCCTTTCCATGTAACGTACCTTGGTCTGATTGATTCCCTGCCCTGCTAACTGCCTTGGACACTTGTCATACATCCTAGGAACCCTCCAAAGCAATCTCAGCCATCTAATTAATCTAGGGTTTTTGAATTTAGTCATGTGAGGGAAAGTGTTAATTCGAGCCACACACTCTCTCACTGCCTCCCAAGTCCAGCTCCTATTTCGTTTGAGCTCCCAAGAACTTCCCTCACAGTTCCCTAGTTCAAATCCACCAACCAAAGGCTGCAGACGGTGAGCTTCCGACTACCTTACCTTTAAAGTCCATCCAAGGTCCGTTCCTTGCAATCTATAGCTTCTCGTCGATTGAGGTCTTCAAGAGAAGTGTGCTAGGAGTTACAAAGAGCAAAACAAGCCCTAGATCAGCTTCTAAGACCCATTATATTGAGGTAAAGTTGAAACTCTAGCTCTTAATACATAAGATTAAATAGCTTTTTAATAAGTGCGTTTTAAACCGTCAAATCACTTTCCCACTTTCTATGTTCATTCACATAAGCTCTGTTTAAAATTTCATACATTTTGGTTTGTTATTTTCGAAGAATGAACCATTTTTTGTTTCTAGGGGATAATCCACATCATGCATATGTTATAAGTTTTCTGAGCCATTAATCTTGTGATCAACGGCTCAGATCATGTTGTTACTACGTTCATTTGAACCACGTGGTTCATTGGATTGTATAGGTTTTCGTCCTACGTGATCTCTGCCATTCATTTCAAATAGCGGAGGATCCAACTACAGTGAATGTGTGCTAACTGGATTAAGTGGAAACCACGTCTGCGCCGCCACCTTCTAATCATTTGCAATGATTTTGCCACCTTCAATGCTATGATCGCAATGACACAGTTCGTTTGGAAATCGGATGTCATTTAACCATTCAAGTGATGTGCCACAAGATGCGCATGTTGCTTAAATCGTCATTTTCACCTATTTTTGCGTGATTTGATGCGTAGGGGTCAATCAAATTGTAAGACAAAGTGTTGCTTCATGTATTAAGGTTGGTTATTTATGGCAATTCAGCTTAACATAGTGTATTTCCTTCATGTATTGATTTTTGTTATTTATGATGGTATTAGGATAATAAATGATATGTCACTAAAAAATTATCTTGATTGAGCACGAATCCTGAGGCAAAATTAAGTTGGAAGCTTCAGAAACTAAATAGAAGACCATTTGAATTCCGATTTCAGCAAACTCACAGTCGAATTGAACGTCTCAAAAATATGAACCCAACGACACCAAATTCAACTCAATCCAAGCCCAAATGAGTCCAAATCAAAGGCCCAAGGCGCATTTGGAAGGTTCAAACCATAATCTGAATTACCAAACGGTTTCCAAACGTGACATGCTTATAGTCAAATCGAGCGGCTCGAGACGAATCCAATGAGCCCAAGATCACTAAATTCTGATATCATTAAGGCATTAAAATGGCCATCAAACAGTTCACAATCAAGGGGATCAATATCGGCCGTCCATTCAAATCACTCTCATTTTGACCTTGATCCTCCACATATTTACAAGTCATGCCACTCTCAAAAAACTATAAATAGACTCCCTCTTCTCATGAGAAAAGGGGGAGGAGGGAAGGAGAAAGAGAATGGAAGAGCTTGGGAGCTTCCTCTCCGCCGGCCACCGCCGGACTTTAGCCAGTCCGCCGACCACTGCTGGACTTCCGCCTGTCCGTCGACCACCGCTGGACTTCTACCAGTCCGCCGGACTTCCGCCAGTCCGTCGACCACCGTCGGAGTTCTTCCTGACCGCCGCCAGACTTTCGCCGGTCTGCCGATCACCACTGGCGTTCTTCCGATCACCGTCGGACTTCAACTACAATCATCCCGACCTCCGTCGCCCGCCGACTACAGTCCTTCCATCGACCATCATCAACTACGGTCCTTCCGACTACCGTCGCCCAACTACGGTCCTCCTGACCTCAGTCGCCTGCCGAGTACGGTCCTTCGGATCACCGTCGCCCAACTACGGTCGTCCCGACCTCCGTTGTCCGCCGACTACGATCCTTCCGACCATCGTCGCCCAACTATGGTCCTCCCAACCTCCGTTGTCCGCCGACTACGGTCATCCAATCGTCGCCCAACTATGGTCCTCCCGACCTCCGTCGCCCGCCAACTACGGTCCTTCCGACCACCGTCGCCCAACTACGGTCCTCCCGACCTCCGTTGCCCGCCGACTACGGTCCTTCCGACCACCGTCGCCCAACTACGGTCCTCCCGATGATTATGATTTTACCACCCCAAACGAACATATCAACACTGATTCTTCCAACTCCTACCATATAATACACTCTACATGTTATATATTTACTACTTCAAGCCAAGACCTTCCTCTTAAGGAAGGGCCTCATTTGTAATCAACTGCAAACACTAGTGGATTCATTCAAACTGGGCTAAGCCCCGTGGTTTTTCTCCTTTTTAGGGGTTTCCACGTAAAAATTATGGTGTCTTTTATGAGCTCTACACTGCTACTTATTTATCTGTTTATGTGCTGGATCTTCGTACAAAGCTAGGACGTTAAACTTAATATATCTCTACTGCCGCGAATATTCCAGGACGCAACAATAAATAATGGTAAAAGTTTCTGCATGCTGATTTATTCTCTCAAAAGTTTCTACATACTAATCCACTTGCTTCTTTTTATTAGAAAAGATGCTAGCTTTTGAACTCTGTTTCGAGGTCAAGGGCGAAACTGTGTACCAGCCAATCTTTTTTTTACTCAATTTTCCCCTCGAAAAATCAGAAAGCCTCTTAGCCTCCCACTATTTTCATTCGATTATGTTGAACTTTTCTAACACTAATAAATAAGTTTGTGAAAAGCGATTATGTGTAAAATAAATTATTTTGCATCATTATATATATATTTATTTATTTATAAGTTAGCTACTTGCCCCTCCTGAGAACTAAGGCTGGTTCCGCCCCTTTTTAAAGGTTGTTGTTATGTATTTTTCTTTGATAGAGTTGATACGAGAAGAGAAGAAGAAATAAATTTTTTTATTTATTTGCACAGAAGTTATAAAAAAGGCGTTAATGTTAACTAGATGTTTTAGCTGATTGTTTTGTAAACATTAAGATTCTATGATTGATGATTTCAAATATCATATTTTGTATTTAATTGATTGATGTAGTTTTAAAAGTATATAATGAATACAATTTCCATTTTCTTCTAGCAAATCCTTATTATTATATTGATGAATGAATATTTTTTCATTCAATGATTTTTATTTTTTTTACCTCAACGTAATAAAATTAATGTTATTTCTTTATTATGAATTTTATGTATATAATTAATGTGAAATAATTAGATGTGACAATATCAAGGAGTGATTGATTGATCTTAAATGTTGTAGCTAAGGCATAATAATAGGGTGAGCAATAAATTTTACTAAATATCACCAAAATTGATATTCATAAATGTATATATATATATATATATATACATTTTATGAAATTAAAGAGGCATGTGATTTATTTGATTGATCATTTTGCGACAAACTTTTATTTTGGTCGCCACTGAAAAAAATGTACTAAATAAAATTAATAATTAAAATCACTAAATAGCATCCAAATAAATAATCATTAGTGCCAAAAAAAAATGATCGCTAAAATGTACAATTTAAGCGACGAATACTAATTAGTGGTCATTAATTTAGCAACCAAAAAAATTTTTATCCGCTAAAAGCCTCGGCAACGAGGCTACTGCGACAAACCAGCGACCCAAATATTTTTGGTCGCTATTTGCTTTAGCAGCTAATTTATCATTTTTAGTGACCAATTTTGTTGGTCACTAATAACTATTTTTTCTTGTAGTGAAATATATTGGTCCAGCTTAGGCTTGTAGTTCTTTAGGTGCATTATATCATTTTACTTCTATTGTTCTATATATAGACATGATAGTAATAGGTTTGGCATTCAAGCTAATCAATAAAGATTTCTCTAATTCCCTACTGTCTCTCTCTCCTCTCTTTTCTCTCATCCAAAAAAGCTTCCTTCCTCACCAAGATCCTACATATAGGGCACTTGTCACTAGAGGCTCAATGAGAGCATCAATTGATACATACTCAAGCTTCGCAACGACAAACATCGATTTCAAGCCTAAACAACTCCATACATTGAGGATGGATAATAGGAAAAAATAGAATTCATAGAAAGAAGAATAATTCAATAGAGCAAAGATTTTTTATTTAAATAACCATTACCTAATTCCCTAAATGAAGACTATTTACAGGAATGCACAACTACTCAACTCAAAAACTATAAGTCAAAAATCAAA
This sequence comes from Dendrobium chrysotoxum, assembly GCA_019925795.1. NCBI lineage: Eukaryota > Viridiplantae > Streptophyta > Magnoliopsida > Asparagales > Orchidaceae > Dendrobium > Dendrobium chrysotoxum. The sequence continues at coordinate 47,428,979 of CM034309.1, forward strand.
TAACACTAAGGCTTTGTTTGAAACAATTTTAACTATTATTTTTTCATTTAATAAATTATTATATTAAAATATTATTTTAGATTGCCAATAAAAAAGTTACCCCCAACAAAGAATAACTCAAACTCATTATCTATTGTAATTATTTACTTGATGAAACAAAAAAAAAAGCCAACATAGTTCCCAACAGAAATATATATTTTTTAATTTTTGAAAAGATATCTTACATTTTGCTAAGAGTACTAATATTTATAAAAACTAGAATTAAAAAATATTAACAAATAATGTATTTGTGGAATTCCCAGGAGATTATCTATTCTAGTACTATACTCATTCAAGGATGCTTAATTGTGAAATTTTGATGGGATAAAGTGCACTGATGCTGATATGATCGCACCCAATCTTTTTTCATAGTCAATGAATGGACTCTCCCCTAATTTTCTAAAAAAAAAAAAGGACAAAAAAAAGATATTTGTGAAATAGCTGTTTACTTCACATTTAACCGTCGGCAGCATAGAGCTTTCCTTACAAAATCAAATTATATTATATTTTGTCTCTTTTTGTGTTACATCAAACACATAGAAACCAAAAATCTACATTACATGTACTATTTCTCTATTACTCCAAATGCCAGTAAGGATTTTACCTATTTGTTAAAAAAAAAAAAGCCAAAAAAGAGAAAATCAGAGCTTTAGATCTGCACCATTCACTCACAATATTCCATAGTAAACGGATACCATTACTATTTACTTCTCGCCCTCTCTGGCGCTCGTAGATGCACCCAGCACGCCACCCTGAGACAAACGCTGCAGCTGCAGCATTCGAGCGTAGCATCCATCTGGGTAGTGAGCTAGAAGGTGAGAATGTGATCCCTGCTCCACAACCTTCCCCTCGTCAATGACTGCGATAGTTTGGGCCCCTCTCACCAGAGCGAGCCGGTGGGCCACCATGACAGTAGTTCGGCCGGCCGCCGCTCGGTCCAGCGCATCTTGCACCCACCGCTCCGATTCAGCGTCCAGCGCGCTTGTAGCCTCGTCAAGTAGTAAAACCGGCGCCTTTTTTAGCAACGCCCTAGCAATCGCAATCCGCTGGCGCTGTCCTCCTGAAAGCTGCACCCCGCGGTCCCCTACCCACGTCTTGTACCCCTCTGGCATCCCAGATATGAAGCGGTGAGCGTTTGCCGCCGTCGCTGCCTCGATGACCTCCGCTTCCGTCGCCCCCTCCCGCCCGTACGCGATATTCTCATGAATGGTGGCGGAGAACAGGCACAGCTCCTGCGGCACCACCGCCATCACTCGCCGCAGCGTTCTGAGGTTATACTTGCGGATGTCCCGCCCATCCACCAGAACCCGCCCTGAGCTCGGGTCGTAGAAGCGCTGGATGAGTGCGATCACGGAGCTCTTCCCGCACCCGCTAGGTCCAACTAGTGCAAGAGTCTTGCCAGCGCGAGCGCGCAGAGTAAGGTCGCGGAGTACAGGGAAATCCGGCCGTGATGGGTAGGCGAAGTCCACGTGCTTGAGCTCCACCTCCCCACGGAGGCGCTCGGGCACCTGGGGTGCCTCTGGGTCATCGGGTTCGATCTCGGTCTTGCGGTCGATTACCTCAAACAGCGAACGCACGGCTCGGCCTCCTTTAATGAAGTCTGGGGCGAGGGTCAGTGTCTCGGCAGCGCCGTTCGCGGATACCATTAGGACCATGAAGACGCGGATGGTCTTGGAGAAGTCCGAGATTCCGTGCTTTACCAGCCAAGCAGCGTACCATAGCCCCAGAGCGTAGGAGGCGTAGAGGAGGAACTGCGCAACGCCGTAGCTGCTCCCGGCGATCTGGCCTTTCCAGAAGCACCGCCGCAGTGGGCCCTCCAGGTTTGCTGCGAAAAGCTCAGTGATTTTGGTCTCCGAATTGAATGCTGCAACCGTTCGTAAATTCGCCACCGCCTCCCCGGCGATTTGTGTGGCTCGAGCATGCGCCCCTTCCAAGTCTCCGGAGAAGCCTTTGAGAAACATTTTCTGCGTAGCCAAGTTGTTCGATGAGTTTTCCAAATTTATAAAGATGTTGCAGAACATGATCAAAATCAACGTACCTGTAGCACGGTAGCGGCGACTACGACGGGAAATACGGCGATGAGAACGAGGGCAAGGCGCCACTGAAGGACGAACCCCGCCGTGCAGGCGACGAGCAAGAGGGCAATGTTTTGGACTATCACTGATATCCGATCCCCGATGGCTGACCTCACATTATGGGCGTCCAGTGCGAGTCTGGCAACTGTCCTGGAGCTTGAGTTTTCATCGCGGTCGAACCAGGCGATTTCGTTCCGGAGAAAAGAGAAGAACATCTTTTCCCGGACTCTCTTGGTTAGATTCTCGCCAACCACGTCCCAGAAGAAATGCTGAAGCGTGTTGAAGAGCAGAGCGGCGGAGGAAACAGCGATCAGGAGGTAGCAGTACTTGGCGATCTCACGCCGCATATAAGCGTAGTCCTGGGCATAGTAGACGCTGAGTACGGCGCTGAGGACATACGCGAAGAATGCGCTCATGGAACCGCACAGCATGGAGCCAACAGAGCCAATGAGCGCGTAAGCCCACTCTGGGGAGTTCATTTTTGCAAGCCGCCAGAATGAGCTAGCGTGGTCACGGAACGGCAGCTTCTCTTCCGACCGGTGGTGACCAGGATCGAAGGAAAAGCTGAAATCAGAAGTGGAGAAGTCGGAGAGGCGGCGCGAGTAGGGGGAACGGCCATAGGAGGAGTTGCGTGTGATGATTGGCGAGCTCACAGAGTTTCGCGCGCTCGATGGCCGCGCGCTACTTTTCCGGGCATTGATGAGCGCAGCATCGTGAGCCTGCTCCTGGAGGCGTATCAGGCGAGCATAGAGCCCATTGTCTGCCCCCACCATGAGTTCCTCGTGGGTGCCAAGCTCTGCTACACTCCCCTGCTGGATAACGGCGACAAGATCAGCCTTGCGGATTGTGGAGAGGCGGTGTGCGATTATGAGCGTGGTACGGCCGATCATGAACCGATCTAATGCCTCCTGCACCAACTTTTCGGACTCCGAATCGAGCGCGCTCGTCGCCTCATCGAGCAACAGTATTGCCGGATTCTTCAGCATCGCCCTCGCAATTGCGATCCTCTGCTTCTGCCCGCCTGATAGCTGTAATCCCCTCTCCCCAACCTGCACCACCACCGTCAGCTTGCGCAAGGGTGCATGTATGAGAGGAAAAATCATGCGAAGATATTTGATATAATTCTATATATTTCTTTTAATTTACATTAAAATTATTTAAAATATTATATTTTAAAAAATGAATGTAATTTAAAATATTATATTTAAAAAAAAAGAATTTCCAACACATTTTTTTAATGCATAATAAAAGTAAATGATTTCACATGTTTTAATTTCTTTTATATTATACTCTTAAAATCAATTAGTAAAATTTTAAGTATAATTTTCAACATAATTCTATTTATTTCTTTTTTTTTATGTATTGAAATATATAAAAAAAATAAAAATGAAATAAATTGTTTGGTACTTAGGTAACTTATTTATTAAGTAGACAATTGATGTAGGTGTGACACCTAATTACAAGGTCTTCATGCGACTTAGGGTGCCATGTAGATACCAATTTAGGCTAATTAGGGCATCGTAACTATAGTTGCAATCCTAGTTGTTGGACCATCCACTAGTTCTTATAAGATAGTTTCCTTCACCCCTAATGCGGGCTAGAATATATACGCGGCGATAGAGTTAGAACTTTTCGTCTTAGTCTTATACGAATATCCAGCACACAAACTGAAGAAAAAAAGAAAACCAGAATTTTATATGGAAAACCCGGGAAAAGGGAAAAATTATGGGGTCATGCCCAGTTGAAATAATTCCACTAGTATCTGATTGGATTATAAATGATTGACTCGTCCCCGAAATTGAGGACGATCAGATTATAATAATCAACCGTCGGGTTGAAGTCCAGTTACAAACGGAGATCGGAAATCCGACGACGTTTGGTGGTCGGGCGGAAATCCAGCGTCAGTCAACATGTGCATTTTGATCATTATATTACATATGTTAATACTTCTATAAATTAAGTATAAATAATATTCTGAACAAAATTTTGATAATTCTTGAAATTCTGAATGAATCCTGATGGAATGTGAAAATAAAGTGCAAGTAAACCTCTAGTAGCAATGTTCTGTGATACTTTTGATCTCTCTGTGCAAGCGGCTTTAAAGGTATAAAATAAAAAATTTGAAATGAAGTAAACTCTAAAACCCTGAAAAGTACTATCTTAATACTTTATTTATTCATTATAATTAATTATATTTATTTTAATTAATTAATTACTATGTAATATTTTAATTTAGATATTAATATTTGTGATGAGTAAGGGAAATAAGTCTACTGAGCTAATTATGCTCATCCTATGATATTTTTTGATATTTTTGGGAAAGGTAAAAACTCAGCAGAGTATGAAAGAGTAGAAGCAGACTCTTTTGAATCAAAGTTATTATGATAATGCTTTGTAATCCAGTATTTAATTATTTTGATGTAAAAAACTTCTTGAGTTGGATTAATGTACATATATTTTTGATGAAATAAAATATGTTGAATTACTTTTATTGATGGTTAAGTTATTAAAACATAGGTTTAAGATTTCAATCATTCCATTAGATTTTAGGGCGTCACAATTATGAGGATTTATGCCAAGTGTATAGCTAATTGGCAATATTTTTGTCCCATCCTTAATATAGATGATATATTCTAGCTTTAATATGAATAAGGGAAGTTACTATCCGAAGTAGAAATTGACGCAAATGATGGCTCATTCATATTTGCATTTATTGTTTTCGAGTCATAATATAGTGAGTCGTGGATACGATTAATGTTATAAATCGACCTGGTCGGTTCAGTCCAAGTGTCGAACCGAGGCCGTACACGATAAACTACCCTACATGCACATAGCAGGCCTTTGGTTGCCCTCACACAAAATCCTCCAATCACGTAAATTGCAAGATTTCACCTATTGGCGTTCGACACCGTTTGAAATTTCCCGGTCACGACTCTATAAAGAAATTATTGAATATCATTAGGTTGAATTAGTACTTATTAGATAAAAATGTTAAACCAACACGACATATTTCATAATAGAAAGAAGAGGTGCATGCATGTCTCCTTTAAATATAAAATTATGACAATCAAAGCTTTAGTGAAGTTAAATGGTGTTTGTGTTCTAAATATTCATGAGGATTTCTTTTCTAAATATTTTTATAAATTATTTGTTGTTGCACATCATCAAAATATTTATAAGCTCTCCAAAGATGCTGAACAATAAGAGTTGGCGAATGAATCACCATTTGTACCTAATACTAAGACAACATTATAGACATATGAACATGATGTGAAGAGCCCTTTGTTATGTGTGGAATCTAATTTTGTTGATCAATTGGGTTGTTCTATAGCCTCGGACCTCAAGTTTGTCATACTTGCTGGGGGGTGCGAGGGGGTTTACCCCCTGCTTGCGTTCAAGAGCTTCGCACAAAAAAAAAAAAAAAAACCGTACAATGCCCTGACACTATGTACCCTAGCGCATTGGCGCTATGTTCCTGAGTGCCCCGGCGTTGAACAACAGAAAGTAGAGCACTACAGCGGATCAAAACAAGGGTTCAAACACTACAGCACCACAAGATGGACTGGACGGTTTTCTTTCTCGTTTTTTTCAAGGGTTGCGTTCCTTGGGGTTATTTACATGACTTTCTCTTGTATTTTTGGGTGGTTAGACATTGAGAACAGTGTACGTGAGAAGAGAAGCAAGGAGAGAGCGAGAGAGAAGAGAGATCTGTACTTATTTCTCCTAATTTTTATAGTAGATTTCTTGGTGTGGTGTGGCTCCGTAATTTTTTCCCTATTTTGCAAAGATTGTAAAGTTAGTCCGAGTGAAAACTTATGTACCCAACATCGTTTATTAATTTTGGACTTGAAGATAATGGGGAAGAAAATAAAAAATAAAGTAAAACGATTTCCTAGGATTAGATGGGGGCATTTAAAGAATATTAACAAAAATATTTTTGAGAGTAAGATTTTAGATCTTAAGATTTTGTCTGTGCATGAGGATGCTAATGTTATGTGGGAAAAAGTGGCTATATTAAGAATATTGCAAAAGATGTGCTTGGAGTTTCAAAAGGAAAAGCTCCTAATAGTAAAAATAGTTGGTGGTGGAATCCAAATGTGCAAGAAAAGATTAAAAATAAGAAGATTTGTTATAAAAATTGGTTTAATTGTAAAAATTCTGATAATTGGAAAATATATAAAGAGGCATGTAAGGAATCTAAGAAAGCAATATGCGATGCAAAGAGTTTAGCTTTTAGTGATTTATATAATAGATTAGATACTAAGGAGGGAGAAAGATATATGTATAAGCTAGCCAAACAAAGAGATAGGAGTAGTAAGGATTTAGTTCAAGTGAAGTGTATTAAGGATGAAGATCAAAAAATACTTTTTTTAGAAGATAATATTCAACAAAGGTGGATGAGATATTTTGCTAAACTTTTTAATGAAGAATGTGAAAATAAAATTGACTGTAGTGATCTTAGCACCCTAAATGAAAATAAAGATTTATGTTTTTATCGGCGTATTAGTAAAACCGAAGTTAGAGAGGTTTTGAAGAAAATGAAGGGTGGAAAAGCTGTTGGACCTGATGATATTCCAATAGAGGTGTGGAAATGCTTAGGAGATGAAGGAATTTCTTGGCTTACTAAACTTTTTAATACTGTTTTGAAGACTAAAAAGATGCCAGATGAGTGGAGAATGAGTGTGTTAATCCCTATTTTTAAGAATAAAGGTGATGCACAAGATTGTGCGAATTATAGAGGAATTAAGTTAATGTGTCATACTTTAAAACTATGGGAACGAGTTATGGAGCATAGGTTGCGGCGTGATACTAATGTTTCTCAAAATCAATTTGGATTCATGCCGGGTAGGTCTACTATGGAAGCCATACATTTATTAAGAGATTTGATGGAGAAATATAGAGAGAATAAGGAGGATTTACATATGATATTTATTGATTTAGAAAAAGCATATGATAAAGTTCCAAGAGAAGTGCTATGGAGAGTTCTTGAAAAGAAAAGAGTTAATAACGCTTATATTCAAATCATTAAAGATATGTATGCAGTAGCTATTACTTGTGTTCAAACACAAGGTGGTTTGACCAAGTATTTCCCTATTTCGGTTGGATTACATCAAGGATCAGCCTTAAGCCCATATCTTTTTGCTTTAGTCATGGATGTTCTCACTAGACATTTGCAAGAGGATGTACCTTGGTGTATGCTTTTTGCTGATGATATTCTTCTTGTTGATAAGACTAGAGAGGGAGTTGAAGGTAAACTAGAATTGTGGAGGTCAACTTTAGAGTCTAAAGGTTTTCGCTTGAGTAGATCTAAAACGGAATATATGGAGTGTAATTTTAGTAATAATAGACCTAGTGAGGGCATTGTGACTTTGGCCGATCAAGTCATTAATAAGAGTACACGTTTTAGATATCTTGGATCTATTGTTCAGAGTGATGGTGATATAGATGGGGATATTATCAGCAGAATCCAAGTTGGATGGTTGAAGTGGAGGAATGCATCAGGCTTATTGTGTGATAGAAAAGTACCTCTCAAACTTAAGGGAAAATTCTATAAGATGGTGGTGAGACCTCCAATGCTTTATGGTGCCGAATGTTGGCCATTAAAAGAGAAGCATAATTCTAAGTTAAGTGTTGCAGAGATGAGGATGCTCAGGTGGATGAGTGGCTTTACCCTTAGAGATAGGATACGAAATGAGCATATTCGTGAAAAGGTTGGAGTAGCTCCAGTGGAAGATAAGATTAGAGAGAGTCGCCTTAGATGGTTTGGTCACGTAAAACGGCGGCCTCCCGATGACCCGGTTAGGAAAGTAGAGGTCTTAGATTTGACTTATGTTAAGAAAGGTAGAGGTAGACCTAAAAAGACTTGGTTAGAAAATATTAAAAATGATCTTTCTTTATTAGATTTAAACGAGAATTTGACTTTTAACAGGACACAATGGAGAAAAAGGATTCATATAGCCGACCCCACGTAGTGGGATAAAGGCTTGATGTTGTTGTTGTTGTTGTTGTTGTTTGGATCTTTCCATATTAAATCCTGGTGTCCTTTACTTCCGATGTCTTTACTTTCTTACTTGTTTCGTCATTGTGGTGTTTACTGCTCTAACACCCTCATGCATCAATATATAGGAGTTTTAAGTGTTCAACATGCCGTGCACATTGATAAATGTGTTTTGGGTACTATAAATGTATGTGCAATCATTCTAAAATTTATCATATTTCTTGTCTACATGTGATTATAGGATATGGACTAAAATGCTTAGACCACAAATTTTATGCTCCAAAATATTTAACATAACCTAATAATAATAGATCGTACAAGTCATTATTTCACATCATCCCTAAACAAGCACTATGGCCCAACACCGATGAAGACTCTGAAAAAAATGAAGCTAAATTTTTAAACAACAAAATGCCTTCAAGTGTAATTGTTGAAATTTTATTAGAAATTCTGAAGCGTGATAGCATCTTGATAGTTAAGAATTTGAGTTTTTACAAATAATATCAGAGCAATACACTATTCGGAGATAAGAAATTTACCTTTAGAATCCAATTTGCCTAGTGGAGCATTTTGGGCTAAGAAAATTGACGAGAATATCAGTTATCTAAGTTGACAGATTGTGAAATCCCTTAAGAAAATAAAGTTGAACTCTTAAACATTGAGGGGGATTTCAGTAGAAATTCTAAAGTTAAGCATGCTTGTACAAGAGCAGTCTTATGATGGATGACCTTTTGATAAGTTACAACAAAGAGACAAAACTGTGAGGTCCTTATATCAAAACGAACAATATCTTGATGGTTAAAAATCTGAACTGTTACAAATAGTATCAAAGTAATACATCACATCGAAGATGAGAACTTAGTGCTACTATCTACTTGGTAGATGATTCTGGGCTAAGGAAATTCACAAGGACGCCTGTTATCTAAATGAGAGAGATTGTGAAATCCCTTTTGAAAATAAAATTAAACTCTTAAACATCGAGATGATTTTTAGTATAATGGTTGAAATTTTATTAAAAACTCTAAAATTACTCATGCTTATACAAGCGCGCTTCTAGAATAGATGACCTTTTAGAAAGTTATACTAACGTGATAAAACCGTTAGGCTATTAGGCCAAAATAAAGAATATCTTGATGGATAAGAATTTGGGCTGCTACAACATCACCCATAAAGAGGTACATTAGAATTACTTAAAAAGGAAATTTTAGAAGAAGGGATGATAGGCATTATTCATGATTATATCACAACACTATGATGTAACCTAGAGATTGTAACACCAAAATTCATTACATCAGTAAGGCTAATAGACATAACAAAATGACATATCCAAATAATCTAGAGAATTCTAGCTACTCTGACTAACAATAGTTTAAATATATGCGTATTAAAAATTAATTTATAGTGACATTTGTTTCTTCCTCATTTCAGAAGAAATGGCTGAATGTGCAAGTAGACATGATCATCATAGCATAAAGAGGTGGGATAGCATGGCATAGGTTATTATAGATTTGACACCACCAAAGGTCTAACGATACCCATACGTCACTAACTTATATTAGAATTTACGAAACACATCTGAATATAGTAAAATATTCAACCATTTAAATAAAATCATATAGTAATAATGTATGACATTACAAAATCCATAATTATAAAATGAATTATTCAGGAGGCAGCAAACCATCCCTCAGTGGACATTTAGATCAATTAAGACAAATTTATACATACATTATATCTGTAAGATTTGAATCTAAGTCATCTTGCTTAATAGCCAAAGCTCTCAATCAACAAATCAAGTTGAATTACGTACAATTGCTGATTTTCTTATGCACTTTTTTTTGTATAAAGTTGGATCATCTTATAATTACTTCACTAGGACTTTTTAGACTAACACATTCCACTTCTTCATATGCAAAATGACTATTATGTTATAGATGTTGAACTAATCTTAGACATTAGGTTTAATGGCCTAATTTTAGTTGGCCATATCATACTTGGTAAGGTATGATGATAAAAGTCATAGTGTGACTGGCGTGATAAGTTATTAGGTTGTCTTGAATATTTAAAATTAGATCATCATCTTCTAAATACCTTGCCTAAGCATTGATATCTGCAAACCAATCTTCCCCTTATATTTAGGTTCCGTTTGGGTTAACTTTCTTATTGTTTTATAAAATTATCGTAGAGAATGTAACTTTTAAAGTTGTTGTTGAAAGTAGCTTTCTTTATAAAATTTTTTTGAAAGAAGCAAAAATAAAGTGGTCAAATAGAAATGTGGTTACGATCTGAAAAATAAAGCAATAAAAAAGTTATTTCAAACAAAATTTTAATTAAGATGATTTCACACTATAGGAAGTTGAATTAAACTTAAGTTGATATATGATGATCCATCTTTAATTGAGCATAATAAGGAAGGTGAAGGACAAAGATTGAAATCATGGCCTGACTACTACTCTACTATAATAAGTAATCACACTAGAAATTGTTGAACTAGCCTTAGGCATTAGAGTTGATGACCTATCTTTGGCATATTGTGATAGAAATGGAAGTCGCGATTCAATTATTGTAATTAAGGCTTTATGTGGAATAGATTTTGATATATTTTTTTTGTTTTCAAAAAATTTTTGTACTAAAAAATTGCTTTAAAAAAATTTACTTTAAAAAATAATAAAAAAATAATCTCAAATCAAATCTAAGTTGTTAGGTAGAAATCTTGGAAGAGATAGTATACCTTAATACAAAATATTTCTCATCTTGAAGGTTGATTATTAATAATAATTAAAATGATTACATATTTATACCTGCCTATTTATCCAGCACTATATGGACTACATTAGTTAACATATTCACTATTTAACCATTATTTATTCTCTTGTAATAATTATTCAAAGGGGCTGTAAATTCTTCAAACACAAAATCAGAGTACGGTTTATTCCTTTTTTTTTTTTTTTTTGCGTGTTTGTATGCGTAAAAATAATAATATGTGGAATAAGTTCGAAAATTTTGTCAACTTCAAGTTCATTGGTTGTGGGCCTGTGAATTTGGAAATAGAAAAGGACCCGAGAAAGAAAAAAAGAATCTTTCCATGTTACTCAATTTGGAGCGGTGGAAAACTAGCAGGGAGCTATCAACCATCTTAATCAGTTGTAGATGCCGTGAAATATGTCATTTATATGGGGTTAGAGGAGATGATGAAGGCGAAAGGTGTTCTTAATTAATTGATAAACCAGTCGAAAAAAAGCGGGACAGGAAAGGCACGTAGGAAATGATGACGGAGATGTATCCCGGGAATAGATGCTGGAAGGGATGGGAATGGGGATAGGAGGGGTAGAGAAGCAGGCACGGACCTGGGAATCGTAGCCGTCCGGAAGCTTTATGATGAAGGAATGGGCATTGGCCACCCTAGCAGCTTCTTCTATCTCTACCTGAGTAGCATCCTCCCTGCCCAAAAGGAGATTTTCTCGGATGGAGGTGGCGAACAGAGCTGGCTCTTGGCTTACCAGACCAATCTGCTGTCTTAGCCATCTCAGCTTCAGATCCTTTATGTCATTACCGTCGAGCAACACTTGCCCTATCATAAACAACAAATAAAGACGAATGAAACAAGCAAATAGCCTCTCATTTGTTATTAAATTTTTAGATAAAGAGGATATATAACACACCTGAAATGGGATCGTAGAATCTTTCTATAAGCGACACGACAGTGCTCTTACCAGAGCCGCTGCTTCCGACTAGAGCCAGTGTCTTTCCAGAGGCGACGCTGAGCGAGAAATCCCGCAGGATTTGGACCTCCGGCCGGGCAGGGTAGGAAAAGTCGACGTTTTTAAGCTCAATGTGACCGGCGACTGACACGAGCTCCGTCCCAGTTTCTGCGTTGCGGTCGATCTCCGGCCGATGGTCGATTGTCTTGTGTATCTTGGCTGCGGCAACTCTGGCCTTGGCAAGCGAGGATAAGCTTGGAACCGACTGCCCTAGAGCCCTGCAAACGAGGGTATTTTTGTTATGCTAATAAGTTCGAGGAACAGAAGAAAGGAAGGAACTTTATTGACTTTGCTGAACTTACAGTCCCCCGATCATGACTGCAAACATGGTGGCGATGGCTAAGCCGCCGTTGGCGTGGCGATGGCGCACGAGGTGGCCGCCACACCAGAGGAGGAGAGCGTAGCAGCAGAAGACGGTGAAGTAGGTGGCGCCAAGTCCGATGCCTTTTGCGAAGCCAATTCGATAGCCAATCCTCTGCGCCACCTTCAGTGCCCCCGAGTAGGCCTGGAGAGCCCTCGACTCACCGCCGAACGACTGCACCGTCCGGATCTGCGACAGTGACATCTCTGCTATGTTGCTGGCCTGAGAGAGCGCGTCTTGGCTTTTGGAAGTGAGCTTGGCCAACGTTGTGGTATGGATGCCGCCGATGACCGCGATGAGGGGAACCACTGCTAGTGTGACTAGGGCCAGCTGCCACACAGCGGTGAAACCGATGACAAAGCCGGATACAAGAGTAGCCAAGTAGTGAATCAAGTTCCCAAGCTTCTCGCTGATCGCGTCCTGAACGATGACTGCATCGGCATTGATGGCGAAGACGACGTCCGAGGTGCGGACCTCGGTGTCAAAATAGCGAATGTCTTGGTTAAGCGCCGACTCCAAATATTTTATTCTCATCTTCGTAGACTGTCGCTCCCCCGTCCACATCCAGCAAGAGATCTCTGTTTCACCGTTTAAACGATTTCTGCTCTGTTACAGCTATTCATTTGGGCAACAAAAATCAAGCGCAATTGAAAGGCGAAGCAGTTTACCAGCCCAAGAAGACACCCAAATGGCGGCACCAACGACTAGGAAGTAGAAGGAATACTGCAAAATAAAATTAAAAAAATGGTTAATTTCGATGATTAACAATTGGGTTAAAACAAAGGAGTCGGATATGGCAAACCTTGATGACTTCTCGAACCATTGTATCGGGGTTGTTGGCGTTAGAACCGAAGGAATCGACGAGATCTGCGAAGAATCGGAGGAACACCGGCAGGGAGCAGCCGTGAATGATGGCTCCGGCGGTGCCAATAGCCATCAGCACGTAGTCTAGCCCATCGGCAAATCGGAATAGCTCAAAGCAGCTCACCGCCGGTAGTTGTGGCGCAGGCTTCTCATCCCCTTCACCACGGTCGCTTCCACCATGCTCTGCTCTTTCCCCTGCAACTCCCTCTTCTTCCAACTTCCCGTTGGAAAATTCCATCTCTGAAGCTGCAGACTGCGCAGCATTAGCAGATTTAGCCTTGGTGTCTTCCTGGCGCACTTTGTCGGAGACCTCAATGACAAGCAATTCCTCCTGACTGGGAGAGTGGAGTGGCGAACAGACCTGGAAACCTTGCAACTCAGGGCGGCTCAGATGCTCCTGCGACATTGCAGCCAAAGCACCATCAACACCTCTCTCTCTCTCTCTCTCTCTCTTCGTGTGTGCGTGTCTGGCTAGCTTGGCACAGCCTCACTATAACTAGCCTATTCTCATGCCTTCTTAACTACCTTTCGTGCAGCAACACGACGCAATCTTTCCGTTTATCAAAATAATTATGACAATATCAAAGAAATTTAACGGTAAAGGGCGAACTTTACATGGAGGAAGCCATGTGTGCCAAAGGAACTTTTATAAGCAAAAATTGTGACGGTGGCAACCGTAATTTTGGATTTCGAAGTTACATTTTTCTCTCTCTCCAAAGAAGGGCGGGGTTGGGAACTGCGAAGCTGTTCTCTCTCCAAAGCAAGAGGCAAGGACGTGTGGAAACAGTAAAGGGCAAAACCCAGGACTTCTCAGATTTAGTATTTTGACCAATAAATTCGGAGAGTTAACTCTCGAAAGCCCTTTTAAATAATGATCGCTTCCGCTGCACGCCAAGTTCGGGATTATTAAATTATGGTCGTGCTCTGAGAGAGAGAGAAAAAGAGTAGAGGAAAGCTAACAGTTATATAGAATTAATTTTTTATTTTTATTTAGTTTTTTTAGAATGAAGAATCGAGGCTAAAAATAAAAATAAATAATTAAAAACTAAAGTCAAATGATAAAAAATTGTTCCAATTAAAGATCTAAGCTGCAAAAAAAAAATTCAAAAAAAAAATAAAGACTGTAAACTTGAAGAAAGTAAAAGAAGAAGCGGATGTGAACAGTTAGCAAGACTTAAATGTGAAGGAGCATAATTTCAAAGTAGTCACATTATTGGTGTGGCAAAATCTGATCATGTGTCAGGGAGAAAATTTGTGAAGAAATACACACTAGAAGGACTGGAAGGACTGCAAGGAAGAGATAGCAGCACAAAATTGATAAAAAACGTCAACCTATAGTGCATATAGGACATTAAAACACAAAGGGCCTAATTATTCATCATTTTCCAACCTCAACAAAACAGATCCAATAAAATAAAATAAAATAAAACCCTAAAAAATGGAGATTAATGCACCAAAAAAAATAGCTTAAAAAATGGCAAAGATTATCAAAGTCGACTACAAATGACTACTCTCATATAAAAAAAAAATAATGAGTCTCCAAAATTTTAAATATGATTATCTAGATGTAGTGTAAGAGAATTTGTTGAACTAGATAGTGAGAGAAAATAAAAAAAAATATATAGTTTCTTTCATAAAAGACAGTTTATAATCTAATATATGAAGAGATATAAGGAACAAATGGACAAATAGAGAGATGTAAAGTTTGTAAGCTAACTTATGTTATTCCATTGAGAGTTTATTAGATTTTGTTATTAGAGTTAGAAACATGAATGAGAATCATTGAGCAAGACGTTGAGCTATACACAACTCTTCTGAATGAAGGCTTTGTATTTTTTCCTTTAAGAATAGCTTGAAAAAGTTGACATATCACTATTTTTAAGATGCCACTATGTAAGCTTAGATAGGATATTTGATGAAGAGGTCGGGCCTACTTATAAGCTTTCTCCTTATCTTTGCTCCAGGAGTGCAAGAGGATGAATCACCCTATGAGGGATTATCTCCTCTTAATAGTTGGAGAATGGTTTGAGGCAAGAAGGAAAAGATGGAACCTTTGCTCTTGGGAAAGTCTTTTTAATTTGTTTCCTTCTATTGTAGGAAACAAAGCTTATTTCTTAAAAAAAGTATAAACTCAATTAATAATGGTTAGGAACTATAAGAAAGTGCATAGGAAATATTAAACTAAGATATTAAATGAACTATATGTTTGTTGGCATCAATAATGCTAATATAATGCTGACATGTTAATTCACCCACTTCAAGTGAGCTTGATATAACTTTCTTCAATGCTTCACTTGGTGAATACTTGAAAAAATCAAACTTCTTGCTAGGATTTCTAGTCTACTCCTAAAATTTTTTGAAGCACTCCTCTTTGGAACTTCAATCTATAATCCTAGATCATTCCATAAGATCTTTTCACAACAAAATCAAACAAAGAGTTTCAAAATCAACCTTAAATTGGATTAAATAAAAAGTCACCTTAAAATGACTATAAGATGCCCTAGACATAAAAGTGACCATAGATAGGATGATACCTACTTTAATTAGTCTATTCTTCAACAGTCTTAATGCATACACTTTTCTATGCTTAACCTTAATAGGTCTCAATAGGTATAATCAATGGCTTGAGCCTCCATTGTTCTTCTCATTTTATCAATTACTAGCATACACAATGTAATTGGTTATGATTTTTATTCCAATTAGTCAATATGTATTAGTTTGATCCATATTTAGAAACCACTATTGAGCATTCCAATCATATAGGTACATTTATTGATATTTAGATAAATGATCTTATTACTTAGCCAAACTTCTTCTAATAAGTTTGAATCATTCAATAATAGATGACTTGATCATATTTGACCCTTAGAATAGGCTAGTTTCCTCTTGAACTTCAACTTGAACTAATAGGATCTTATATAGTTTAGGACCAAATCCAACCCTAAAATTAGAAGAGCTCTTATTGGCTAAACCCTTGGATAGGTGAATTTATTAATTTAGCCATATTGGCTTAACCATATTGACCCATTTAACTCAAATCCATCAAATTTGTGGGATCAATCATCATTAATCATTTGATTGCATCCTCGCTAAGTTCAATCAAGCATTAGGTGAATCCAATTAACCCAACTGGATTATTTTCTCCATTGTGATCCCATCACTTATAGGAATCTGTTGACCCCTATATCTAAAACCACGCATAGAAGGACAAAAATGGTGAACCAAGTAGTGCGCGGGTTGGTCCGACACCTTACTTGAAGGGTCAAATGATCTCCGAATGCCATACGGATTGCTTCGTTGCATCCGGAACGTCATCAACACCAAAGATCTACATTTTATTTAATTAATTTGGATCAACCGGGGTGGTGGCATGCAAATCAAAGCAATCCTAATGCGATGTGATAACGCGCATTTCAAAGAAAATTAGCCTCATCGTCGACCAAACGATCTCTGATCGACGAACGGACTTCGCCATCACGTTCAGAATGCTCTCAACCTTTAAAAACTACATTTTGTTTATTGAATTTGAAGCATTCAGGTTGGCGGCGAGACCAGAGTGATTCAAATGCAGTAGTGCGCAGTTCAAAAAAATCAGCCTCGTCGTCGACTTAATGATCTCCGATCGACGAACGGACTTTGCCACTGCGTCCGGAACATCCCAAATACTTAAGAATGACTTTTAATTTGATTGAATTAAATGTCGTACGAGAAGGTCGACATGAATTGCGCGGCAAAAGCAAAAATCTCAAGGTAATGATGCGCAAGCTAAGGAATTTAGCCCTCGGCGTCGACCAAATGACCTCCGATCGACAAACGGACTGTGTCATTGCGTCCGGAACACTGTCAATACCCTAAATTGACTGTCAATTTGTCCAAACTAAAATCGTGTCGTGACCGACGAGGGTTCTAATACAATAACGCGTATTTTGAAGAAATTAACGCTCGGCATCGACCAAATGACGTCCGATTGCAAAACGAACTACGTCATCATGACCGAAACATCGAAAATACCCTAAATCCACTTTTAATTTGTCTAATTCTGATATTTGAAAATTTTGATGCGTGAATTGAGAAATTGTGCAAATTGAGGCGATTTCTGAAGTAATTAATGCACTGTCATCGCTTTAGATTAATGATAATATTAATATTAACAAACTATTATTAATATTATTTTTAAACTTAAACAAAATCGAAAGTCAAAATTCATGTCAAATCCAGAAGTAATTTAGATCATCTCATCCTCAGATATTCTGCTCTGAACTTCGATCAATTCCCAGATATTCTGCTGAAATATCCCACAAATCCAACGGATTACCTCAGGCAAATGTCTCTATCGTTGTTAAGATGAAAGAAAATGAGCTTTTTGTTTTACGCCTCAGAACCCTCTTCATCATGTTCTGCTCCCTTTACTTTCTCATCTACAGACGTTGGAAGAAGAAGCAGTCCTCTAGCTCAACTACCTCTGGACCGTTCCTCAGACACAAGCCAACCATTTGCTCCCTCCACCGAACTATCACCTGTAGCTCTTCTTCTATTCCACCAGCCTGAGCCGAATCCCACATCAAGCGAACTCTACCTATATTCAACTCTCAGCATCCCGCTTCAGCTTGTTGAAGCATCCGACTGGTCCGAACTCCTCAAGTCGTGATCCAGTCAGCCGCTGCACCCTGCTCTGTCTGATCTTCTCCCTCAACCCAACTACAGCAGCCTCCGACTTCTCCTATTAGCAGCCGGCAGCAACAATCCAAATCCTCGCATACAATCCAAGCCACAACCCAACCAACGCCTTCTCCTACCCTTTACTGTGCCGTTTGCTGTCCAAATTCGCAAGCCGAGCCAGATCTCCGACCAACTTTCTCTGCTCAATAAATACCTCCAGCCCGTAGAAGATAGAGCCGGCCAATGGGGAACATGGAGAAGGTAGTGGCCATCATATGCTCATGTGTATGGATTTTGGTTTCTACCTCTGGAATGAAAATTTTCTTGCGGTAGATGGAGGGAAATGCTGTCCTCGACTTCCTCCATCAAGAAACAAGAGAGATGCCTCAAAGAGTGCGGGCAAAGAAGATGAAACGCTTGCACTTCAGGCTTAGCAAATTGAGCTTTTGTATGAGTAGGTGATGGAAGCAAGTAAGCAACAAAGAATGTGGAGGTGGGCAACAAGGAGTTTACCCAAGCCATACAACACAACAGCAGCAGCAGAACTTTCTCCCCCTCTCTTGTGGTGGAGATGTCTAAGATAGTTGGCTTCTTCAACAAACAAGCAAAGAGTCTACTCGAGCTGCATTTAGCATCTGGTATCCAAAGGTGCATGATATGGTTTGGAGGCAAGCTTCCAAAAAAAAATTAATGTAGCCTGATTCAGGAAGGCAAAGAGCTGGTCACTTATGCTATCATCAACTATATTGCCATGACGAATATATTAAAGAAATATGATCAGGTTCATTATTCTAAGCAAAGTCAAGCTATTGAAAGATAAGGAAAGAAAAGAATCCGAAAAAGTTTTCTGAAATGCCATTTCCTCAATACCTTTTTTTTTCTTTGAAAAGTTGACTAATGAGAAGAATGGCTATGATTTCAAAGCTGTTAGAAGATGGATAAAAAAAAAGGAAGCTGGGTTATTGAATGTGACAAAGTTTTTGTTCCCGTACACAGAGAGAACATTGAGGTTTATTTATTATCCATATAAAGGATGAAACTTTCCAGTATCTTGACTCTCTTGGTGGCGAGGACATTCATGGGCTAGAAGTATTAGTTTTAAGCCAAAGAGAATTCTAAAGGCAAGGTTCCATTTGTGATCTTTTTGAGCTATCCTGTTCACTGCAAACTCCCTCACAACACTCTAGCAATTATTATTTTTTTTTACTCGTTTTGTTCTATTATTGTTAATTAGCATTACTAATTAGTATTAATTAGTATAGATTGTTATTTAAATTATTGTTATTAAAAATATAAAAAAAAGTGAGAGAGCAAGGAAGAATGAAAAATGAGAAAAGAAAAGAAAAAGAAAAAGAAAAAGAAAAAGAAAAAAGAAAGGAAAAGGAAAGAAAAGAAAAAGAAAAAGGGAAGATTTTTTTGCAAAACTTTGAGAGCCCATTTCGTTGTTTGCGGCGGACCGGAAAATCGCCTATACACGCTTTCATAAGCGTGGTGGGATGGGACCCCGGTGCGGCGCCTACAACGAGGCGGGTAATCACCTCAAAATCCTATCCTCGGCGTTCGTGTCGAGCCGGCAAACCGCCTATACACGCTTTCTTAAGCGTAGTGGGAAGGGAACCCGGTGCGACACCTACGGCGAGGCGGGTAGGCCCTATACACGCTTTTCTTAGCGTGGTGGGGACGATCTTAAGTACTCGTACCTACGGGGAAACAAAATGCTTTTCTTTTTCAGGTACGTCGAAGACCCATACACGCTTTCTTAAGCGTGGTGGGGGATTGAAGACTTTACACGGCCGCGGTGTCCTCGAAAGAGGGCACCTACCATACACGCTTTCTTAAGCGTGGTGGGAAAGGCACAGTTTTCCGTTATTTCCCCTAAACAGGGGAGATGCCGGAATGCTGCCGAAATTTCGGGTGAATATAAGACTGCTTTTGGATCTGATTTGGACAAATTTTGGACAACTTTAAACTCAAAAGAACAAATGAAAAGATTCAAAATTTGTTTTTTATTGAATTAAATGACTTGAACTTGAAGTAAATTTTGATTCAAATTTGAGTAAAATTAACTTGAATTGAGCTTGGAATTCAAAGTTGATATTGGAACTTGGATTTGAACAAAAAGAGAACTTTGAACAAGATTGTAGGGGACCAATTTGAACATTCACAAAGGACTTGGATTTTATTTGGACATTGAATCTGAATTCAAACAAGACAAATGGAATATGAACTCAAACAAGAACTCAAATTTGAACTCAAAGCAAGAATTTATGGACATTGAGTTTGGGTTGAGCAACATCAAATAGAACTTGAATGTAGAAGACCAAGACTGGAACTTGTATTTTGAACTCAAACTGTGCAACATCAAGTAAGGATTTGAACTTGCAAAGAACAACAGGGAACTCGTGGTGGAGAACTTTCAGATGTTACTAACTTACAAGCAACGTCATCAAGTTACAAAATGTATAAGTACTTCCTACATGAACTTGCAAAAGCAACAGTCCTCATGTGAATGGAAATGACGACGCTATCAATTGACAAAAAGACCTCGGTGCATACAAGCAATAGCTAATTGTCAATTCACAGCATTTGAACAATCACAAGCAAACATCAATCATTGAAACCTGTGAATGGCGAAGGTGGACATGATGTAAATGCAATAAATTCCTACAACAGTTCCCATACTGTTAAGTACACTGTACTTACAAGTGATAGCAGCCGACTGCAAAATGCACAGGCATCTCCTACTGGCATCGATGAAAGCTTTAATGCAAAGCATAATCAACTTCCAAGTTGAAATTATGACTTTTACAAATGATAGTAGAAGACCCCTTAGGTGTATAACGACTCATATAAAGGCAACAAGTATTGAATGTAACGATGTCTTGTAGATGACATTAACAAGCTTATCACAAAATGCACTGGATGCAGTTATCAGGGATCTGTGAAATGATGATTGATATGCAAGCTGGCATCAGTCATAAGGATAAACATATGCAAGCAATCGTAGGAAGTCCGCCAAGCTACAGTGGCCTATCTATGAACAACGAGTGACATGCAAAATGTTTTAAGTCACCTTTGCAGTCAACGATACTAAGCAAGCGAATAAGTACGTTGATCTCCCTACAATCAGTGATAAGTGATGCAATACTTGTGAATAATAACAGTGGATATATCATAAGTATGATGAATTCCCTGGGGACATAAGTACATACGACGCCTACAAGCAACTATGAGAGATATATTATGCACAATAGTTCATCCACGAATGATGACGAATAATGTGCAACGGATATTAGATCCTCCTTACAATCAACAATCATTCAATAATCAAGTGCATACGTTGATTCTTTGATAATCAAATATCACACACAAATGAACATATCAATTTGCCTGCTAACAATAAAGTCCCCTACAAACGTACAAATGCGACATATAGTGAATGCTAGGATGTTCATGCAATGAGTACATTGATATCCTACAAGCAGCGTTGAAAGATCTGCAATACATACCAGTCTCCTACGAATACAGATGTATACATCATATGTCATACGTGGGTAGATGCAGGAAGATTTCAGTAAATGCAGTATCCTGAAGTCAATTCCAATCTATGAATGAGAACATCTGCCCGTCTGCAAGTAACAGTAGTGGAGATCGTATAATGCAACGCCACCGGATCCGCAACTTTCATGCAAGCGGACAGAAGGCGTGTACAAATATTCCAAGAATACCCCTACACGTGTGCACTTTGATTTGTATACGCATAGGTACACTAAAAGGGGAAAATATAATCATAACCCGCATGGGCCCGGCGAGCGTGTCATTGGTATACACGTGACGTCTAGGGATGTTACACGGGTCAATAGATTTGAACCCGATCCTCCTATGCAAGCAGATAGGAGTAGACAAGGTTCAATAAATAATTATAAAATGCCCCCAAACACCTGTATGGGCCACGGCGAGCGTGTTGTTGGTACACACGTGACGTCTAGGGATGCTGCGCGGGTTAATAAGTGAATTTAAGTTCGAGCCCGATCCTCCTATACGGGTAGATAGGAGTCGACACGGCTCGAACCATTAAATAAATATGCAGTCGTGAGATCGACCGAGATATTTAATTTATACATTCATATTAGGCCTTCAAGATCTATAATCAAGAGAATTCACTAACAAAGGTCCAAAGCCTACAAAACTCGATCCTCTATCGACCAGTAGATAGAGTCGACAGGGTCCAATCAATAAAATACAAATAACCCCAAAGTCACCCCGATGATGGCCGTGTTGAAGGCAAATCTCAACCGGAGGGGTCCACACAAATATTTTCAAGCGACCCTATCAAAATCCAAAATTCCAAAACCCCACAAAAATTTCCAAAATCCCAAACTCCTACAAAAATCTAAAAACTCCAAAAATATTCAAAAATTGAAATCCAATCCTCAAGCACTCAAAACATAAAATCCATCCACCCTCCGCAACAGTTTGCCGAGGTGGATAAATTGAAGAATACTTCAGCTTACAAAGAGCTAATGCCTGGTCGAAAATATCACTAGGATCCATTCTCAAACAATCTCCTGCCAGCAAGGACGTGGTACGAGTCCTCTAACCGGCAGTTTCACCGCCGAATGGCACTGCAGGATAAACGGTTATGACTCGGGGCCCTCTGAACCAGGTGGTTGCCACCAAATGGCACCATTATATTATGGTTATGGCTAGAGCCCGTATGCTCCCCAATGGCATCAAATCCTTGAGATATGAATCAATAGGATATGATCGATAGGGCACAAAGCCCTCTGTTAGCTAAGGTGGATTCAAATTTGTCCCCTTAGACAAATACCCACCCCAGGTCTACAAGGTACTCTTGGACGAAGCAACCCATGGCTGCCGACAGGGATCCTTCTGTCAGGTTGGGTCGACTACCTCCTCTGACTAAGTAGACCAGGGACCACGATGGCCCGGGACGACGGAACCATGGGATCTTGATCGGGTCTATCATTCATTCCCCCACCATCCGCTTTAAGTGCAAGATGGTGAAATTTCTATTTTAAATATCAAACCTTCCAAACTCCCCAATTTCTGAACCCATGCTGCTACTATACGCCAGATCCGCGTATTTCTACGTATCTGATTGACGACTAGCCTTAATCGAAAGTTCTCTCTCGTTACCGGGAGGGGTAATTAACTATAGGGGCTTGCGCCTATAGGAAACCAGAACTCAGATCATAAAGTCCTCGCAAAATGAGGGCGAAATCTCTGGGTAGTGTCTTATCTACTATCTCATCTGCCTTCCAAAATTTACCCCAGAACTTATCCTATTAAAACTCCCCCCTCAAAAAGCACAAAAAGCGGGCGGAGGCCGGGGCCGAATTTTTGGAGCCCACAGATTTCTGGCGACTCCGCTGGGGAATGGTTTCTCTTTCCATCTTTGGCTAGTCCTCTAAGTGCTATAGTAGCAGCAAAAATACTAATGATAATATTGAGCTATATACGGTGAACATCAAGACGTGATACTGGATCTCTTTGTCTAAAAAGCCGTCACTGAAAGGTCCCGATAGAGGAAAAAATAACCATCTATTATAATGATAGAGCAAAAAAAGAATCAAGATATATACGGTGAGCATCAGGGTGTGACACTTTGACGCATATCCAAGAATCCACTGCCGAAAGGTCCCGATATAAGAGAAAGCACATTTGGAGACCAACATCTCGAGATGAAAAATATATACAAAAGAATGATGTGACATCTAGTGTGTGGCCCTAGAGATCCATCATTAAAGTAATTCATCAAAAGTGGGTCTCAAAGATGACCCCTATAGAAAATGTTCTCGATGGTCGACACCTTGAAGAATCCTTCAAGAAATCCCATCGCTCCGGGTAGCAATCCAGAATGATCTCACCCGGGAGCAAAACACTCGCTTGAGAATGAAAGAGCTCGATGCACTCGATGAAGTTAGACTGCAAGCCCAACAAAACCTGAAAATTTATCGAGGGAGAATGGCGAAATTATTTGATCGGATGGTGCGCCCCCGATCATTTCAAAAAAGGAAATTGGTCCTTGTGCTGAAAAGGCCAATCATCCCTCACCAAAAAATTTGTGGCAAATTCGTATCCAATTGGGAGGGTCCCTTTGTTATTGAGAAGGTGTACCAAGGAAGAGCCTACCAACTTATCGATCTGCACGGTCAGAGGTACAAGCCGCCGATCAACGGTCGACACCTGAAGAAGTATCATGCATAAAATTGCTCAAAGAAATATTATATTTAATGTACTGTGTATTCCATGCATATTATATACACTTTACATTTTTATATTTTGAAATTTTCTTGTGTTGCAAGAATGCATTTCAAAATCTCCCTGCAGGACAGGGGGCATTTTAAATATTTATTTGGGTTGACATCATGCTACGCGTCGAGATCCCCAAATAAATATTTAAAATCACAAAATTTCAAATTTATTCTATTATAAAATGTCCCTGCGAGATAGGGGGCATTTTAAATATTTATTCGGGTCGACATCGCACTGCATGCCGATATCCCCGAATAAATATTTAAAATCACCAACGCAAATATTCTTTTATCCTGAAGAATACAACGAATTCTTTTCAAAGTATATGCAGGTGAGCTTCAAAAGATCGAGACACCACCACCTCCAACAAACTAAGATTTCAAAGGTCAGAAAGAGACTTTTGCAACTACATACTCTAACAAATTGAGCAAGAACAACCTGAAGTCTTTCAGCAGCCTGAAGCTTAAGGTTTGAGTGGGTGTAAGAGGTCGGATCCAACACGCCCAAATATGGGCGGATCGCTGGCAGCTCCGTCTACTCAACACGCCATAAGAAAGGCCGTAGTAGAGGAACCCCCACTTCGTCAACCAGTCAGTAGGGACTGTAAGAAGTACAAAGATAAATTTGACTCGATAAGTTCAAGTGATCGTAGTCTACCAAAATTCTCTTAATTGACCGGAAAATCAAAGTTCCAGTGGAAAGGAGGAATCTCGAGCAACTACCAAATATACGGAGGCTCTAAATCTTCAACCACAAAGGAGAATCCATAATTTACCAACTTCAGCAAAATCAGCATTGGGGAGCACATTTCCCCTAGCTCAAGTCTGAAGTCTGAATGGGTGTAAGAGGTCGGATCCAACAAGCCCAAATATGGCCGGATCGCTGACAGCTCCATCTACTCAACACGCCATAAGAAAGGATGTAGTAGAGGAACCCCCATCTCAACAACCAGAGGATAAAGAGCTATCAAATTATAGCTCGCCCAATCTGATGAACTCAAGTGACTCAGATTAAAGTCTCCTCAAGTGGTTATGGATTAAGGTACTACCTATATTTGGTACTATCAATCAAATCCGAAACCTACAAATCCTTCAACAAATCCGTAAAGCACAAAGCTAGGATCGAAGGATTTCTTTTCTTCAACAAGTCCATCAAAGCACAAAGCAAAGGACAGAAAAAATTATCCCAAAGCTCACGAAAAGCTTAAAGCTGAACTTTGAGGATTTCGTCATCAACAAGTCCGCTATGCACAAAGCTCTGACCGATGACTTTTCGCCACCGACCTAATACAAACCTAAAAGGTTTAGGTCACCGGCATCTACTCCTTCATCAAGCCCGCCAAAGCAAGAAGCATAGGGCAGAAGGTACAAAAATCACCTGACAAGTAAGTAAGGACAAATCAGGTAATTCTCCGTCAATGTCCGCAGCACAAAGCAAAGGACAGAAGGAACCAAAACCTCATGACTCAAGCTAAAGCTATGAAAAGAAGCATCTTGAATGACGCCTATAAATGTCCCTAGAGACTGGGGGTATTTTAAATATTTATTTGGGTCGACATCGTGCTGCGTGCCGAGATCCCCAAATAAATATTTAAAATTTCTTACCAAAGTACAGCTAAAGGAGAGAATAATATAGAAGAGCCTCCCAGAACTAAATATACATCCATCACAAAGGTGCAATCTGAGCAAGATACAACCCATACTAAAGATAACAAAATCTCGCCAGTGATGAATATGCCAAATTCAAGCAAATTTTGAACAACACCAACAATATACAACAGAAATTTTACATCTATGCATGATTGTGATAGAGAAAGATGTTGAGCAGTTACAAAAATGCTTGAAACTAAAATAATAGTGGTGGCAAAAGAAGAACAGAAAGTGGCAAGGCTATATACCAACATCAATCTATAAGAGTAATGTTCTAGAGATCTGAGTATGAAGTGTTATAACATCCTCTTATGGATTTCTACTGGAGTCAGACCAATATTTCAATTGTATCGATGACTACAATCGCACCTAAAGATCTACAAAGACATAAAGATAGACTCTTGAAGATCTACAAAATGAAAATCTTAGTGTGACATCCAAACATGCTTTTGGAAATCCACTAAATGGAAGCCCTAGTGTGACATCTAGAATAAATATCTAGAGATCCACAGGGTCAATCAGCTTACAACAAACGTGGTTCACTCTAGACGTGTACCACATTTATTGGGGGGCATTTGTTGACCCCTATATCTAAAACCACGCATAGAAGGACAAAAATGGTGAACCAAATAGTGCGCGGGTTGGTCCGACACCTTACTTGAAGGGTCAAATGATCTCCTAATGCCATACGGATTGCTTCGTTGCATCCAGAACGTCATCAACACCAAAGATCTACATTTTATTTAATTAATTTGGATCAACCGGGGTGGTGGCATGCAAATCAAAGCAATCCTAATGCGATGTGATAACGCGCATTTCAAAGAAAATTAGCCTCGTCGTCGACCAAACGATCTCTGATCGACGAACGGACTTCGCCATCATGTTCATAATACTCTCAACCTTTAAAAACTACATTTTGTTTATTGAATTTGAAGCATTCAGGTTGGCGGCGAGACCGGAATGATTCAAATGCGGTAGTGCGCAGTTCAAAGAAATCAGCCTCGTCGTCGACTTAATGATCTCCGATCGACGAACGAACTTTGCCACTGCGTCCGGAACATCCCAAATACTTAAGAATGACTTTTAATTTGATTGAATTAAATGACGTACGAGAAGGTCGACATGAATTGCAAGGCAAAAGCAAAAATCGCAAGGTAATGATGCGCAAGCTAAGGAATTTAGCCCTCAGCG
The DNA here is from genome assembly GCA_019925795.1 of Dendrobium chrysotoxum. NCBI lineage: Eukaryota > Viridiplantae > Streptophyta > Magnoliopsida > Asparagales > Orchidaceae > Dendrobium > Dendrobium chrysotoxum. The sequence goes on from CM034309.1 coordinate 47,455,855, forward strand.
TCGACCAAATGACCTCCGATCGACAAACGGACTGTGTCATTGCATCCAGAACACTGTCAATACCCTAAATTGACTGTCAATTTATCCAAACTAAAATCGTGTCGTGACCGACGAGGGTTCTAATACAATAACGCGTATTTTAAAGAAATTAACGCTCGGCATCGACCAAATGACGTTCGAATGCAAAACGAACTGCGTCATCATGACCGAAACATCGAAAATACCTTAAATCCACTTTTAATTTGTCTAATTCTGATATTTGAAAAATTTGATGCGTGAATCAAGAAATTATGCAAATTGAGGCGATTTCTGAAGTAATTAATGCACTGTCATCGCTTTAGATTAATGATAATATTAATATTAACAAACTATTATTAATATTATTTTTAAACTTAAACAAAATCGAAAGTCAAAATTCATGTCAAATCCAGAAGTAATTTAGATCATCTCATCCTCAGATATTCTGCTCTGAACTTCGATCAATTCCCAGATATTCTGCTGAAATATCCCACAAATCCAGCGGATTACCTCGGGCAAATGTCTCTATCGTTGTTAAGATGAAAGAAAATGAGCTTTTTGTTTTACGCCTCAGAACCCTCTTCATCATGTTCTGCTCCCTTTACTTTCTCATCTACAGACGTTGGAAGAAGAAGCAGTCCTCTAGCTCAACTACCTCTGGACCGTTCCTCAGACACAAGCCAACCATTTGCTCCCTCCATCGAACTATCACCTGTAGCTCTTCTTCTATTCCACCAGCCTGAGCCGAATCCCACATCAAGCGAACTCTACCTATATTCAACTCTCAGCATCCCGCTTCAGCTTGTTGAAGCATCCGACTGGTCCGAACTCCTCAAGCCATGATCCAGTCAGCCGCTGCACCCTGCTCTGTCTGATCTTCTCCCTCAACCCAACTACAGCAGCCTCCGACTTCTCCTATTAGCAGCCGGCAGCAACAATCCAAATCCTTGCATACAATCCAAGCCACAACCCAACCAACGCCTTCTCCTACCCTTTACTGTGCCGTTTGTTGTCCAAATTCGCAAGCCGAGCCAGATCTCCGACCAACTTTCTCTGCTCAATAAATACCTCCAGCCCGTAGAAGATAGAGCCGGCCAATGGGGAACATGGAGAAGGTAGTGGCCATCATATGCTCATGTGTATGGATTTTGGTTTCTACCTCTGGAATGGAAATTTTCTTGCGGTAGATGGAGGGAAATGCTGTCCTCGACTTCCTCCATCAAGAAACAAGAGAGATGCCTCAAAGAGTGTGGGCAAAGAAGATGAAACACTTGCACTTCAGGCTTAGCAAATTGAGCTTTTGTATGAGTAGGTGATGGAAGCAAGTAAGCAACAAAGAATGTGGAGGTGGGCAACAAGGAGTTTACCCAAGCCATACAACACAACAGCAGCAGCAGAACTTTCTCCCCCTCTCTTGTGGTGGAGATGTCTAAGATAGTTGGCTTCTTCAACAAACAAGCAAAGAGTCTACTCGAGCTGCATTTAGCATCTGGTATCCAAAGGTGCATGATATGGTTTGGAGGCAAGCTTCCAAAAAAAAATTAATGTAGCCTGATTCAGGAAGGCAAAGAGCTGGTCACTTATGCTATCATCAACTATATTGCCATGACGAATATATTAAAGAAATATGATCAGGTTCATTATTCTAAGCAAAGTCAAGCTATTGAAAGATAAGGAAAGAAAAGAATCCGAAAAAGTTTTCTGAAATGCCATTTCCTCAATACCTTTTTTTTCTTTGAAAAGTTGACTAATGAGAAGAATGGCTATGATTTCAAAGCTGTTAGAAGATGGATAAAAAAAAAGGAAGCTGGGTTATTGAATGTGACAAAGTTTTTGTTCCCGTACACAGAGAGAACATTGAGGTTTATTTATTATCCATATAAAGGATGAAACTTTCCAGTATCATGACTCTCTTGGTGGCGAGGACATTCATGGGCTAGAAGTATTAGTTTTAAGCCAAAGAGAATTCTAAAGGCAAGGTTCCATTTGTGATCTTTTTTAGCTATCTTGTTCACTGCAAACTCCCTCACAACACTCTAGCAATTATTATTATTTTTTTACTCGTTTTGTTCTATTATTGTTAATTAGCATTACTAATTAGTATTAATTAGTATAGATTATTATTTAAATTATTGTTATTAAAAATATAAAAAAAGTGAGAGAGCAAGGAAGAATGAAAAATGAGAAAAGAAAAGAAAAAGAAAAAGAAAAAAGAAAGGAAAAGGAAAGAAAAGAAAAAGAAAAAGAAAAAAGAAAGGAAAAGGAAAGAAAAGAAAAAGAAAAAGGGAAGATTTTTTTGCAAAACTTTCAGAGCCCACTTCGTTGTTTGCGGCGGACCGGAAAACCGCCTATACACGCTTTCATAAGCGTGGTGGGATGGGACCCCGGTGCGGCGCATACAACGAGGCGGGTAATCACCTCAAAATCCTATCCTCGGCGTTCATGTCGAGCCGGCAAATCGCCTATACACGCTTTCTTAAGCGTGGTGGGAAGGGAACCCGGTGCGACACCTACGGCGAGGCGGGTAGGCCCTATACACGCTTTTCTTAGCGTGGTGGGGACGATCTTAAGTACCCGTACCTACGGGGAAACAAAATGCTTTTCTTTTTCAGGTACGTCGAAGACCCATACACGCTTTCTTAAGCGTGGTGGGGGATTGAAGACTTTACACGACCGCGGTGTCCTCGAAAGAGGGCACCTACCATACACGCTTTCTTAAGCGTGGTGGGAAAGGCCCAGTTTTCCGTTATTTCCCCTAAACAGGGGAGATGCAGGAATGCTGCCGAAATTTCGGGTGAATATAAGACTGCTTTTGGACCTGATTTGGACAAATTTTGGACAACTTTAAACTCAAAAGAACAAATGACAAGATTCAAAATTTGTTTTTTATTAAATTAAATGACTTGAACTTGAAGTAAATCTTGATTCAAATTTGAGTAAAATTAACTTGAATTGAGCTTGGAATTCAAAGTTGATATTGGAACTTGGATTTGAACAAAAAGAGAACTTTGAACAAGATTGTAGGGGACCAATTTGAACATTCACAGAGGACTTGGATTTTATTTGGACATTGAATCTGAATTCAAACAAGACAAATGGAATATGAACTCAAACAAGAACTCAAATTTGAACTCAAAGCAAGAATTTATGGACATTGAGTTTGGGTTGAGCAACATCAAATAGAACTTGAATGTAGAAGACCAAGACTGGAACTTGTATTTTGAACTCAAACTGTGCAACATCAAGTAAGGATTTGAACTTGCAAAGAACAACAGGGAACTCGTGGTGGAGAACTTTCAGATGTTACTAACTTACAAGCAACGTCATCAAGTTACAAAATGTATAAGTACTTCCTACATGAACTTGCAAAAGCAACAGTCCTCATGTGAATGGAAATGACGACGCTATCAATTGACAAAAAGACCTCGGTGCATACAAGCAATAGCTAATTGTCAATTCACAGCATTTGAATAATCACAAGCAAACATCAATCATTGAAACCTGTGAATGGCCAAGGTGGACATGATGTAAATGCAATAAATTCCTACAACAGTTCCCATACTGTTAAGTACACTGTACTTACAAGTGATAGCAGCCGACTGTAAAATGCACAGGCATCTCCTACTGGCATCGATGATAGCTTCAATGCAAAGCATAATCAACTTCCAAGTTGAAATTATGACTTTTACAAATGATAGTAGAAGACCCCTTAGGCGTATAACGACTCATATAAAGGCAACAAGTATTGAATGTAACGATGTCTTGTAGATGACATTAACAAGCTTATCACAAAATGCACTGGATGCAATTATCAGGGATCTGTGAAATGATGATTGATATGCAAGCTGGCATCAGTCGTAAGGATAAACATATGCAAGCAACCGTAGGAAGTCCGCTAAGCTACAGTGGCCTATCTATGAACAACGAGTGACATGCAAAATGTTTTAAGTCACCTTTGCAGTCAACGATACTAAGCAAGCGAATAAGTACGTTGATCTCCCTACAATCAGTGATAAGTGATGCAATACTTGTGAATAATAACAGTGGATATATCGCAAGTATGATGAATTCCCTGGGGACATAAGTACATACGACGCCTACAAGCAACTATGAGATATATATTATGCACAATAGTTCATCCACGAATGATGGCGAATAATGTGCAACGGATATTAGATCCTCCTTACAATCAACAATCATTCAATAATCAAGTGCATACGTTGATTCTTTGATAATCAAATATCACACACAAATGAACGTATCAATTTGCCTGCTAACAACAAAGTCCCCTACAAACGTACAAATGCGACATATAGTGAATGCTAGGATGTTCATGCAATGAGTACATTGATATCCTACAAGCAGCGTTGAAAGATCTGCAATACATACCAGTCTCCTATGAATACAGATGTATACATCATATGTCATACGTGGGTAGATGCAGGAAGATTTCAGTAAATGCAGTATCCTGAAGTCAATTCCAATCTATGAATGAGAACATCTGCCCGTCTGCAAGTAACAGTAGTGGAGATCGTATAACGCAACGCCACCGGATCCGCAACTTTCATGCAAGCGGACAGAAGGCGTGTACAAATATTCCAAGAATATCCCTGCACATGTGCACTTTAATTTGTATACACATAGGTACACTAAAAGGGAAAAATATAATCATAACCCGCATGGGCCCCGGCGAGCGTGTCATTGGTATACACGTGACGTCTAGGGATGCTGCGCGGGTCAATAGATTTGAACCCGATCCTCCTATGCAAGCAGATAGGAGTAGACAAGGTTCAATAAATAATTATAAAATGCCCCCAAACACCTGTATGGGCCCCGGCGAGCGTGTTGTTGGTACACACGTGACGTCTAGGGATGCTGCGCGGGTTAATAAGTGAATTCAAGTTCGAGCCCGATCCTCCTATACGGGTAGATAGGAGTCGACACGGCTCGAACCATTAAAAAAATATGCAGTCGTGAGATCGACCGAGATATTTATTTTATACATTCATATTAGGCCTTCAAGATCTATAATCAAGAGAATTCACTAACAAAGGTCCAAAGCCTACAAAACCCGATCCTCTATCGACCAATAGATAGAGTCGACAGGGTCCAATCAATAAAATACAAATAACCCCAAAGTCACCCCGATGATGGCCGTGTTGAATGCAAATCTCAACCGGAGGGGTCCACACAAATATTTTCAAGTGACCCTATCAAAATCCAAAATTCCAAAACCCCACAAAAATTTCCAAAATCCCAAACTCCTACAAAAATCTAAAAACTCCAAAAATATTCAAAAATTGAAATCCAACCATCAAGCACTCAAAACATAAAATCCATCCACCCTCCGCAATAGTTTGCCGAGGTGGATAAATTGAAGAATACTTCAGCTTACAAAGAGCTAATGCCTGGTCGAAAATATCACTAGGATCCATTCTCAAACAATCTCCTGCCAGCAAGGACGTGGTACGAGTCCTCTAACCGGCAGTTTCACCGCCAAATGGCACTGCAGGATAAACGGTTATGACTCGGGGCCCTCTGAACCAGGTGGTTGCCGCTAAATGGCACCATTATATTATGGTTATGGCCAGAGCCCGTATGCTCCCCAATGGCATCAAATCCTTGAGATATGAATCAATAGGATATGATCGATAGGGCACAAAGCCCTCTGTTAGCTAAGGTGGATTCAAATTTGTCCCCTTAGACAAATACCCACCCCAGGTCTACAAGGTACCCTTGGACGAAGCAAACCATGGCTGCCGACAGGGATCCTTCTGTCAGGTTGGGTCGACTACCTCCTCTGACTAAGTAGACCAGGGACCACGATGGCCCGGGACGACGGAACCATGGGATCTTGATCGGGTATATCATTCATTCCCCCACCATCCGCTTTAAGTGCAAGATGGTGAAATTTCTATTTTAAATATCAAACCTTCCAAACTCCCCAATTTCTGAACCCATGCTGCTACTATACGCCTGATCCGCGTATTTCTACGTATCTGATTGACGACTAGCCTTAATCGAAAGTTCTCTCTCGTTACCGGGAGGGGTAATTAACTATAGGGGTTTGCGCCTATAGGAAACCAGAACTCAGATCATAAAGTCCTCGCAAAATGAGGGCGAAATCTCTGGGTAGTGTCTCATCTACTATCTCATCTGCCTTCCAAAATTTACCCCGAACTTATCCTGTTAAAACTCCCCCCTCAAAAAGCACAAAAAGCGGGCGGAGGCCGGGGCCGAATTTTTGGAGCCCACAGAATCCCACTTATTTTGAGAGCTATTGGATTAATTCAACTAAATTAAACCAATTGAACTAAATTAAATATTCCTTACAATGTACTTATGCAATCCATGTACCATTGGACCTATGTGACTATTTGATGTGACCTTGATCAACTAGTTTATTCATGAGGGGTCAATAACAAAATCAATTTTCGCATGGATTGGATAATTGGTCAACTAAAGCCAAGTTTGATAACATAAACCCATAAGGTTTTAAATTAACAAAACCATCTGCATACTTCAAATTAATTAACATAAATGAACATAAGGTGTCTACAGATAAAACACGTCCTTAAATAATTTATCAACCCATCCATTGGATCAATTGAGCTTAAATAAACCAATTCATTTTGAACTTTAGTGGGCCAATTGTACCTAATGGATCGTTAACATCAAATTGGTTCAATAGATTGAACATGAAGCATACATAGGACTAATGTAACATGGCCCAATGTTATTTAAACCAATTTGACCATTGTATTGACCATATTTGGTCAAACAAGTCCAAATTTTCCATTAGAGGGAACTTATTTTCCCAAGTGAATTAGCTTATTCAATTAACAAAATTAAGCTAATTTTTTATAGATGTTCTAGAAAAGGTTGTTAAGGATAGAAGGGGTTTAGCTCAATTTAAAACCTCCAAGTTGGTCAATTAAATCAAATGACTGAGTCTGAATAGAGATATCCACATTCACAAGTGGTTCAACTCAACCAATTGGCTAAATTGGATTATACTATTTAGAGTGATTCTAGATTAGAATGTTAAAAAATTATCATAACTTGGTCCAACCAATTTGACCCACTAAAATGGATCAATTTTCCCAAATGTGTTTACCTGACCCAATTGAAAAAAATGTGGAGTCATAATCGGCCAAACTCTATTAAACAACCAAATTAATTGATCTAATTGATTCAATTCAATTCTTAAAGCATTGAACTAACCTCCGTGGTAAGCTTAGCCATTAGGAAATCCATTAGCTAAGGTTTATTATTGATCAAATTAAGCTTATAAGGGGATTAATACTAGTACACATGACTAATAAGATTCTCAAAACATTAAAGTTCAAATACTTTATTCATTCCTTGTAATAATCCAAATTTTAACCCAGTCAAATAATTTTTTCAGGGATCATTATAAATCAAATTTGAAAACTATATTCGTAATAAGATAGATATTATTTTGTTTCAATTATGATAATTTTTTTGTAATTTTTTGGTACTGGTGCAAATTCTTAAGAAATTGATATCTATCAGTACAAGTGGGGATTTTGGGACTATTATGTGTCTATTTAATAAATCAATTTAACTAAAATTTTTTAAATAAAATGAGTTATTATATATATATATATATATATATATATATATATATATATATATATATGTAATTTTTGAAGCCCCAAAAAAATTTATACTAAAATTTTTATTAAATTATATTATTATATTATTATTATATTATTATTTATTATAAATATCTTAAGCCACTTTATGTAATTTTATTAAAATCCCTTCCCTTACTCAAATTGACTAACAAAGACATGTGAGGGAAATTTAGAGAGAATTTTGAGGAGAGAGAAAAGAGAAAGCTAGATTTAGAGGTGGTAGAGCGATTTTCGTTAGTCGGGTCTGTCGAGAGATTTGCTCGTCTTATTATAAGAAACCATTATCCTTTTCTGATCTCAATAATTTGATGTTTTTGGGATTTTTTATCAAATATGTATTTTCGTTATCAAAAAATATGAGAATATTTTTGTATTGGTAAAACTTCCACCGCATAAATTTTAGTATATGATATATATCATTGTTGCGTCCTGGAGTATTCGCGGCGATAGAGAAATATAAAGCTCAACGTATTAGCATTGTACGAAGATCTAGCACACAATCAGATAAGAGAGTGGATGTTGCATTCATACGAGACATCAAGATTTTTACATGGAAACCCTTGAAAAAGGGAGAAAAACTACGGGGCCTAGCCCAGTTTGAGTGAATCCACTAGTGTTTGTAGTCGATTACAAAAGAGGCCCTTTATCGGGAGAAGGCTTGGCTTGATGTAACAAATATACATCATATAGAATGCATTACATGGTGGGAATTATAGTAATCAATGTAGACATATTTGTTTGGTCGGAAGGACCATAGTTGATAAGATAAAGGTCGGAAAGACCGTAGTAGGTGACAGAGGTTGGAAGGACCGTAGTTGGCAGGAAGCTGGGGTTAGAAAGACCATTGTCTGGCGATGGAGTTTAGAAGGACTGTAGTCGGCAAAAGATCGGGGTCAGAAAGACCATTGCTTGGCAAGGGGGTCGGAAGGACCGTAGTTGACAGGAGAGCGGGGTCAAAAAGACCGTTGTAGTAGGGCGGTACTGTTAACCTTGGATTTCACCAGACACATGCCCTAGGTCAACCTGGTTGACCCAATTAGCCTTAATGGGTCTACCCAAGTTCAAATCAAATCCAAACTCAATCCTTGGACTCAACCCTCACTTCCTTAGCCCTAATTGACTATGTTGACCAAGTCAACCCTTTGACTTGGTCAACCCAAGACTTAATGGGTCAATTTGACCCATTTAAGCATATTAAACCCATTCAAAACATTTGATTTCATTCCTAATCAATGCTAATTCAAAACAACGGCAAGAGAAGCTCGGTTTCCCTCCTAATTAGCCCTAGGACCAATCTAAGTCGTTGATCTTAGGGATTAGAGATATAAATAGTGATATTAGGGTGAATTTTAGGGGATCTAACTTCTATTCTCTCCCTAGGCCCCCTTAGCCCGAGGGATTTTGTGTGTGAGCTCTCCTAAACCACCCCACCTTTCTCGACTGATTCCCGCTGTCAAGAACCCGCCGGCGATGATCTTCCGGCGAGATCAAGCCCAAATCCTCCCAAGGCTTGCCTTGCTCGATCCGAAGCTCGTTTGGCCATGACTTCAACTAGAAGATTGTGCGAGGACAGTCTACAAGCTCAACCATATCAAAACCTTGGAGATCCCACGGTGAGAACTTCTTAAAACCTTAGATCTAGGTCACCATAGTTAGATCCAAATAGCTTTCTGGAAAGTGCTTTTTAAGCCAAACCAAAGACTCCACACGAACTCTGTTCACGTCTATAACCTAAGTTTAAAATTTCAAGCGATTTGATCATCCCGATCGTGAGAACGGGACAAAAAATGGGTTAGGGTTTGGGTTCAGTCTCCTACACGCTGGGGAATGATCTGGACCATTGATCTTGTGATCAATGGCTAAGATCCTGCCGTCCCGCGGTTCGGATCGACCGCGGAGTTCGATCCAGTGACCCTGTTGTTCGTCCGACTGATCTGGACCGTAGATTCGCCGCGGCGGGGGATCAGAAGGCGGGCAGCCTCCGCTGACATGGCTAAGTAGCAGCGGCCTCGGCAATCATTGCCGCAGTCATTGCCGTGGACCGCGGGCCCAATCCTCTTCCTCCACGTGGCCATCCAGCAGCCACCGTCGCGGTCTCTTCCCAATCATTGCCCGGGACCGCAGAGCTAGTCTCGGGCCGCCACGTGGATGACCACCGCCGCGTCGCCACCGCCGCCTTTTTTTAAATTAATTAAAATAATTAGTTTTAATTACTTTTTATATAAAACTGATTTAAATAATTATTTAAAATCAGAATTTTCATAAAAAATTATATTTTTCATTATTATTATTATCATTATTTATTACTATTATTAATACTATTAATGTTATTATTGTTATTATTATTATTATTATACTTATATTATTATTATTATATTAATTATTATTATTATTATATTAATTATCATTATTATTTTACAATTTTTTTATTATTATGATGTTATTATTGCATTTATTAATATTTATTATTATTATTATTATTATTATTATTAATATATATATTGTTATTATTATTCTATTTGCTTTTATTATTACTATTATTATTCTATTATTTTAAATCTAATATTAATAATTAATTTTAAATATACTAATTACTATTATTATTATTTATTATTATTATTATATTTAATTATTATTGTTATCATTATTTTATTTTCTTTTAAAATCTAATATTGTTATTATTTTAAACATATTATTATTACTATTTATTATTATTATTATTATTATTATTATTATTATTATTATTATTATTATTTCATTTAAAAAAAACTATTTTTAAATCTTATTACTATTATTATCATTATATTTTAAATATTATCTTCTGTACTTTATTTACTAAATAATAAATAATTATTTATTGTTAATTTCTTCAATTAATTAATCATTTAATATTATTTAATTAATAAAATAATTTAAAACTTTAATATTTTAATGAAAAATATATTATTATATCTTAAATTATTTTAAAATTTTAGAAACTTTAATGCCTATTTTTATTTCATTTATTTATTATTTATTTATTTTAAAAAATTTTAATTATTTTAAATTAATCTAAAATTACCTTTTAAACCCTTTTAAGTTCAAAAATTCATAACTAATTCATTTTAAATTGAATTTTGACGTACAATACCTTGAATTTTTCAGAAAAATATAAACTTTAATTTAAAAATATTTCCTGTAACTGATTCTGCCCTTTTCTGGATTATTTTCTGTATCACCTGATTACTTGATTATTTAAATATTATTTAATTTTTTAAAAATAAGAAAATTATTTTTCCAAAAACAAATTATTTTGAAACCTCCCTTGGTGGCAGGTGGATCTCCCATACCTATACATTGAGCTATTTTTAAATTACCTACTTTTGAGCTTACATTATTATATGTCCTAATATTTATTTTAAATATACTTTAAATTAAACATTATTTAAATTTCTTAATTCTGGGAGATCCACCTTATGAAAATTTAAACTTAGACTCTATATGTGAGTAGCATTCATGTGGGAGAAGGATTAGTGGATGATTGTGTCCCAATCACTCACTAATCACTTCATTAGGCCTATTTATTTAGTGTTTCGTAGTCCTTGTATGTGTAGGATGCACAAGCACCTAGCCTAGGCTCTCCTAGATATAAGGACATGTTTGGTGTATTTATATTTGTTGAATTTCCTTATGTTATGCCAGGGTTAGTTAAGACATCGATTTAAACCCATCTAATATAGCGACACCTTAAGAACAACAATTAAGGACCCGTCTAGCGAACTTAAAAAAATTCAAGGAGTTAGGATGAACCCCGAATGGCTAGAAATTTGAAACACTTAAACTTAGTGGTATCCTAAACTCCTCAGAATTTTCTAGGAATTTCTAGGACTCATTAAACCCCTTAATTAAACAACCCTAGTTTACCCTTTAATTAGGACCTGATAACTTCAAAAAATTCTACTAAATTTATTTTAAATCAGAAAAATATTCATAATATATCAAACTCTTCAGAATTCAATTCCTAATCCATAAAAATTAAAAGCCCCTTGATTGGACTTCAATCTGAACTTTAATTTAATTTTGATTAAAAAGTCACCTTTTAATTAAATTAAATAATTAAAAATTCTAAATTTTTCTCAAACACTTGGGAACACTTCTTTAGGTCATTCCTGACCTTTGGGGATGATTCCAAGCAGTTTGGAACTGATTTGGATCAAAATCTCTAAAACAGCCCTTTTATTAAATAATTTCAATAATTCACTAAATAACCCAAACTTTGAAAATTCATAACTTATTATAGAAAACTCTAAATTGGACAAACTCAAAGGCATTCCACTCACATTAGGGTTTAGTATTTATTAAAAATATTAAAACTCCAGAAATCAACTTAAAGCAAAAAGTTAACAATCGGTCAAACTTAGTTCAAAACGAGACCAAAATTTCAGAAATTCATAACTTTGGATAGAAGAATCCAAATTGGGCAGGCTTACAGTTTAACTGATCGGGTTAAGGTCTATTATTTTGTAAAGAATATTAACTATTTATAAAGCCCCTTTAATCAAAAAGTTAATTTTGGACCCCTTTGACCTAGTGGATAAGGTGACCCGGACCTCCTGAAAACCACTGGCTCAACTTAAGTTTCAGAAAATATTCCCCTTAACCTAAAACGAACATATTAACATAATAGTAAATAAATTTATATGCCCCCTTTCTTTTAATCTTCAACCAACTAAATCAGCATAACTAACCCATGGTTGCTACTGGGTAACCCAGGCCTACGAGGCTATTGACTTAAACCCAAGGAAGGTGAAATAAACTTCATGGCCTTGTTTGAAACAAAGGTAGTAATCATATAACCATTTAAACATACCTAATTTGACCTGCAATGCACTAATATTAAGTTTAAATCTAAATCCTTTCTGGGGACCTTCAACAAACTTGGACATTAGACAACTTCAACTAACTACCCAACTTAGGATTTATCTCAGCTACACAGCCTTTCACACACACTTAGATGATTTGCTAGGGAACCACTTCTAGACCTAGGCTAGTCGGTGTTTATTTTTCTATTATGTGCTGAGTTTTCTGAGATTTCACTGTATGTTGTGATTGAGATGACGTTGGTGTGTTTGTTTACTTTTACTGCACTTTGAGAATTAATGTGATTGCACAATAGATTACCCATAGGTTAGGATCAATTTTGATACTAATGATATTTTTTGCAGGTGGCCATGCTCATGCAGTGCTAATAAAAGGGGGCAATAATCATAATTTAAATATTAATACTATTTCATGCAGGTGCTTTAGAAATTGCTCAGCCCCCCTAAATAAATGAGGGATAAAATAACAAATTATTATTAATTACTACAGGTGCTTCAGAACTGCTTAGCCCTCAAAATAATTAAGAGCATGGCTGTGATGAGTATTTTATTTTCCTATAAACTGCTTGGGATGACTTTTATTAGGATAACTATGCAGGAGAGTGTAGAATTTACTGCTTTTTTTTAGAGTAATCATTTGTAATATTGGTTAAGAGTTATGAAAGTTTATTTTGAGTGAGGATACAAGAATCCAAAGGTTGATTTCGAAAAGGAAAGGACACCCAATATGAGGATAGTCCTTTTCTATTTGGAAATCCAAATTTGGATCATTCTACTATCCAAGGAGGAGGAGATCCAAGAGATCCAGGAATCCAAGGAAGAGGAGATCCGAGAGTCCAAGGAAGAGAAGATAAAGGCACTGAAGACCAAGAGTATCCCACTCAAAATAACTTGCGTCTGTTTTAGGATTAAAAATCTTGGTTATTGGCAGTGGTGCCGGCCACTTTAATTTTCTGTAGATCCTGATTTGTAATTAAGTACAATTAGCCTATGGACATTTATTTGATTAATTTGTTTATTTATTGTGTTGATTTGATGTTGATTGCGTATAGGTTGTATGTTTTTCTTAGTTTTTGGAGTTTTGTATGTCGCTTTTATTTTAGCCTAGATTTTATTAGGCTCTCTAAAGACTAAAATGTTTTCTACTCATAACTAATATTTAAAATTTTAAGGTTTAAATAATTTAGCAACCTAACGATCTAGGAAACTGTCAAAATCGTCCGGGGTCGCATACATATTATTACATTCTTCTCTCTCCTTCTATAAGACACTTCCCGTGTTGAAATCCAGGATCCCGAGCACTTAATTTTGATGGTGACAACTAATACTTACTGAGTACATATAGACTTCCGTTTGATTACAAATGTTTAATCTTTGTATATGAGGACTAACATTTCAGGTCAGATGCACACTGCTAAAGATTGCTGGAGACTCAAATGGGTAGAATAGGATGTTGAAGAGTCTGTAATTTTTATTTCTTTATTTTTTCTTTTTGAGTCTGCCACAGAAGCATGCATGTGAAAGGAGCAACAATGCACACACACAGGGGGAGATTTTTTCTTTTAAAATGATTAATTTTTTTTAAACACATCGTACTGTACGATCTTTGATCGTACTGTACGATTAATTAAATTCTCAGGCTAACGGCTAATTTTCTAATAATTATGTTTACAAACTTATCGTACTGTACGATACATATCGTACTGTACAATAATATGTAATTGTGAAACCCTAGCCGCCAGAATAAGTTTGGTAAGTTTTCAAATTTGATTTTCTGAACTGATCGTACTGTACGATACTATTCGTACTGTACGATTAATTAAAACTTGCCAAAATTATCTCCCTAATCAGGAAATAAACGTTGGTTTCTAATTAATATGTCGATCGTAATTGTACGATCGTATATCGTACTGTACGACTGACAGAGACGATTTCATTCATCCCAGAGATCGTACCAGACGAAACCAAGGTTTTTTGTTCTGTTCGTCCTGGATGATATTCATATCGTACAGGACGATATAAGAAATGAAACTGATCGTACTGTACGACTGGTGGAGTGCTGGACGATTGCCAGAGGACGATTTTCTTCGTCCCAACGATCGTACCAGACGATCCCAAGAAATTTGAACTGATCGTACTGGACGATATTCCTATCGTACAGGACGATATCATGAAAAACACTTATTCGATACTGTACGATTCAATGAGTGCTGGACGACTGACAGAGACGAGTTCTTTCGTCCCGAGTTCGTCCCACAGTTCATCCCGTACGAACAGTACGAATCAATAGTATCGTACGGATGATATACATATCGTACTGTACGATATGAATAAAAATTCGATACCTGTTCGTCTGTACTCGTACTGGACGGAGCTGAATTGTACTGATCGTACTGTACGATTATAAATCGTACTGTACGAAAGAAACGCAAAAGTTAAAACTTTTAGGTTTTTTCTGAAGCCTGATATAAAAAATAAACTTATTATTTTTCTTGAGAGTGGTTGATCAATCCTTTGCTGTGAGAGGCTTGGGAAGAAGGGGATTCGTAGAG
>CM034309.1:47471444-47534573 GCA_019925795.1 Dendrobium chrysotoxum
TAGAGGGTGTAGAGAGGGAAATGTTAGGGAGAATGAAGGTTTATACGGGGGGAGAGGAGAGGAGAGAGAGAAGAGAGCTAGAGAGAGGGTGAAAGAGGAGTGGCTGGTTGGCTTTAGGTGGTGAAGTAGCTGGGGTCAATAAGGGTGGTGAAAATAGTTAGGGTTGATGAGGGCGACGACTACTGTGAGTAGCGAATGTGGCTAGGTGTGGTTGGAGGTATGAGGCAAGTGGCTGTTACGCTGGTCATGTGTGAGCAATCGGAGGAGAAAATGTAGGTACGATGGTCGGCAGGTAGATGAAGAGGAGAAGGCGAGAACTGGGGTCGATCGAGCTTGGTGGTTGTGGCTAAGGGCATGTGAGCTATTGCGTGCGAACCTAGAGAGCGAGAAAAGGAGAGACTGTGGCGTGTGACTAGAATGGGTCGCAGCTTTTGAGAGTATGAGTCTCATGAAGGAAAAATGAAACAAAGAGAGGGTGCAAGCCTGCTAAGGCAACATGGAGCTACAAGCGTCATGGAGTGGCTTGGGGTTTTTGGCATGTTGTGTGTGAATCCAGAAAGCGAGAAAGAGATAGACGAGGGCATCGGGGGTGCGGCTGTTGGCCTGAGAGTAGAATAGGACGAGTGTGAAACTTGTGAGAGATAGCGGGAATAACCAGAGTTTTTTTTTTGGTGGGGGGTGTACGTGATGAAAGAAGGATGAAGACGCGTGCATGAAATAAGATAAGGCGTCCTATACTCAAGATTTGGTCAGGGATTTGAGTGGATTTTCTTACTTATTTTTTTTTTTATTTTTTTAATTAAATTTATAAAAATACTTTAAATAAAATATAAAGAGATAATTAATATGAATTGACTCATGCAATTCCTCGTTTCAAATGCATTTTAACCTCATAAGCGATCAAATTTTTACATTTCACTCAAGCAAAATGGATGTCATTTATAAGAATTTTTTACGTTCATGACACACCGACAAACCCATTTCGCGAACGGGCGATGTTCGAGCAACTTCGCACAATGTTGTATACGTAGATCATTATTTTCAAACGCATTCACTTGAATTAATTGTAAGAGGTCCTTTGGTAAATTCAACATTTTGAATGTGTCGGTGCAATCTATTTCACAAAAAAATAACATTTGAGTAATTTCACGCAATGTTAAAGCATGTCGAGCAGCTAAGTGCGATGTCGTATTGGTCGGCTGTCCTCATTACACTCATTTGCATTAATTTTAGGACGAATATAGAGTTCAACATAGTGCATTAATTAATTATAATTAGTCATCCACTATAGTGCCACGGACATCTTTTGAAGCCCATAATACCAATAAAGGGTTTTCCTATATAGAGCTTTGAAACTTTGGTCTACAAGCTAGGAATGACAAGTATTTATTCTCAAACTTGAGGGGAATGTGGAAAACGTGACATTAAAATCCATGTTTTACAGGAATTTAATTAGGAACATTCTTATTTGGCTTCCTATTATGTCCTTCCTGTTTTGTGGCTAGTTTTGATCGAATTCCTCTTCAATTTCAGCTTCGTTTTGCATCATTGTTGTTGTATAAACCTGTCCTGGATGTATAAAGCAAGCAATTCATAGAAAAAAACTTTCTTTCTTCTCTAATTTCATGTATTAATCGAAGTAATTTACCTCCATGATCGATCTCAAGAAAGAAAAAAAAGCTCTTATACGTTAAAAGCATTAAAAATAAAGTAAATTAGATGGCATATCTGAGAAAAGAGGTACCTTTTCATGTGAAGAATTTGAGCACATCCCCATGATTTGTTTATAAATTGCCCATTGTTCCCGTGCAAAATTGTTTAATAAATTCAGCTGAGCTTCAAGCTTTGCATTAGCATCTGCCAGCCGTGTCCATGTTTCAAGAGAATTTTTGGGATCAGACTTCTGCCATTGCTTCACTGAACCAACCATTGATGGAGTAGATGATCCTCCACTGCCAGGTTCACCAAGCAACTGCCAATAGTTAAGCATGAATGAAAAGTTGATAGACTTCTAGTCTAATCTAGAGATAGTATTACAAAGTTAAGATGCTTCCCATCAATCTTACTGAAAAATAAACAGAAAGATTCTCAACAAGTAATTAAAAAAGTTGAGTGATAGCACATTATAACAAGAAAATGAAAGAAAATAAATAATGGGAAAATGAAAAAAAAAAAGATGTTGAGCATCATCTGTGGAGCTACTATAACTCTGATCATGACTATATGTTACCAAGGTTTAAATTTGTGCAATCAAGTATTAAGGCATTTTTCGTTGACTCTTAATAGGATACAATGGAGAAAAATGATTCATTCAGCTGCCCACATAGTGGAATGAAGACTTGTAATTGTCATTATTGTTGTAGGTACTATGGCAGTTTTCATCCATGAGGCTAGGCATAAGCATCGAGTTATTTTAAGGTATAAACCTCAAAATCAACATATTGTGCAAAGAATTATTGTACACACATCAAAGCATGAAATAACAACATATTAATATCCTAAGCTATTAACATATTAAAACGTAATACATTAAGAACATTACATAGTAAGAAGTGATAAATTGGTATCAAATAGCAAATTAACATCCCAACATCTGATCATGAAGTAATAAATGTTATATAAACATCAAAGTAAGAGTTCCTTGTGGAGAAAGTAAACTTGGCAAGGAGGAGTAGGAGGTAGTGGCAATAGGGCTGCAAATGAATCGAGCCGAGCCGATGGCATGTTAGAGCTTGAGAACATGTTCAAGCTCGGCTCGATATAATTCGAGCTTCTTTAGTACCTATTCGAGCTTGAGCTCGTTTTAAAATCTCCTTTTGAGCTCAGCTCGTGTTCAGGTTCAAGATTAATTTTAAGCTTGTCGAGCCTCTTATAGAGCGGCTCGTTTAACTAGCCGAGCCGGCCTGCTAACAATTCACAAAAATATTTTTTTTAAACCGAGCCGACACAGCTTGCAGACCTGTCTTGCCCACTCCTCCACCTTCCCACTTTTGCTCAGACAGCTCGATGAGGCAAGTTTTTTTTTTTTTAATTTTATAGAGTGAAAAGAGCTTGATTCTCACAGTGTGGGACTAATGGGAGCGGGAGTTGCGAAAGTTGCGAGAGCTGCGAGTTGCGGGAATGACCAAATGAGTTGTGAGCGGGAGTTGCAGGAGCTTTTTTTTTATTTTTTTAATTAGTAAATTTAATTAATTAAATTAGAAATTAGTAAATATAATTTATCAAATTAATAATTTTAATAATTATTATTTTTAAAATCTAATCGAGCATTGATCGAGCTTCGTAACGAACATGTTCACGAACTCTGATCAAGCTTATTCGTGAATATAAATGAACTGAATAGCAAACTGTTCAAGCTCGTTCATTTAGCTATCGAGTATTTATAAGGAGTGTTCAAGCTTGTTTGTTTACCTTGTCAAACGAACATGAACGATCTCTTATCGAATTGAGCCACGAGCGGCTCGTCGAATGCTCGACTCATTTGCAGCCCTAAGTGGCAGCAGCAGTGGCTAGGAAGGAGATATCCGACAGAGTGCGTGAGCAAAAAAGGGCTTGCATGAGAGGAGAGGCGCTCAAGTAATGGCTATCCCCTAAGATTAAATGCTTAAGTGAGTGAGGCATGAGTATTATTTGGGTAAGTAGAAGTATTTTATTGATTTTATTTTGTTTACACACACACACCTTAGCTCTAAATTACACACCTCACCAAAACTGAGGCGAGGCACACCTCACATCATATAAGGAGTACACCCCACATAGCACCAAAACCTCATTGTGAATTTTTTAAAAAAAGTACTAAGGCGTGTCTAATATTGTATATTTTTAAATCATGTTTGTTACATAAAAATTTGGAATTGCCACTAATTAATTGAATATATAAAAATTAGGAAATGAAAAAAAATGATGTTAGGCATTGGAAGGTAAGTGTCTGATATAAAAAAAAATTCTTGAGATCTTATTTTGGATCCCGTCAAATATTGATGGGAGACTCTTTTTACGACCTCTTTGTTTAAAATAATCAGAATAAAAAAAATTCCTATGTGCAAATTCGAATGTTGCAGTTACATTTTTCTTGTAGCTTGATGCTTGTCTTAGCACTAGGTCCAAATTCTTAAAGTTAAAATTAAAACACTAAATAAAATTTATTATATATTACAGTTATATTTATATATAACTCGATATATATGAAATGAGATAAGATTTAAATTATTTAGTTAGATTAATTAACTATTGCAATTAAAATAATTTATTCAAAGTCTAATTCAAAATTTCTTTCAAATTTCAGGAAAAATGACAAGCAAATTAATTTTCTCCCATTCTGATAACATGAACATATCCTATAATCCTTTTGTTGATGGTAGCATAATCAAGTTTGGAAAGGGATTTGAAGACTTGCAATTGTCTGTTAGTAGACCTGAGTTTACTATTGTTCCACCTACTGATTTTGCAAATCAGAAAACTATTCTAGAATTCACCTTGGGATGCGGGTCTCAAACCGCCCTTGTAGCCCCTAAGCCCTCAGTGTTTATTAGAATTGAACAATTTAGTGAAGACCAGAAACTCAAGTCAGTTGTTGTGGTTGACAGTTCTGCTCCTTTCAGTGCTCCCAATCAGTTTGAAATGGGTAATTCTTCTCATCCATCAACAATTATAACTAAAGCCCAAAGAAGAACTATGAATCGTCGTGTAAAGAGAAGGATGGAAAAGTTGAGAATATTAGAGAAAATGAGTCTACCCCTCCTAACTCTCCACATCTTAGTGGTAGCAGATTCCATCTCATCTCCGCTGTTGATAAAGAGGAAGATGTGAGGATGATTGCTCATTCAGCTCTCCTAATGCTGTTGAAAAATCTGCTATTGAGCCTGAAAAATAAGGAAACACACATTCAAAATATAGTGAGAGAAATAATCCAATAATGTGCAAATAATCACTCACAAACTAAAGAATGATTTTTAACAAATATGAAAAGAATGATCAGTGAAAAGATTAAAGAAGAAACCTCAAGACATGAGAATATTGAAACCCGGGTAGTGGATCAGTCGAGGGCTAGAGATAACAGAAGAGTATTCAAACCAGCTGCAATCTCTGAACTAACCGATGGATACCCCAGGGAACCAAGGAGATCTCATAGGAAGATAGACAGTATTATTTTGACTGATGTGTCAGTAAAGTTTAAAGATATTCAGCATGTTCCACAGAAATCCAGTCATCAGTTGTCTCTTTCCTCCATACCATCATAAGGGCCTAGAAAAATTCAGTGTTATTCTCATACCCACTCTTCTCCCCAAGTAGATAGGCACTACTCTACGGGTCCTTCTCCATCTTCTTATTCTGATGTAGAGTGGTTGGAATCATCAAACCAACTCCCTCCGACATCTGATAAGAATAAAGTTTGGAGACCCAAGGAAACTAAGGCTTCTTAGTCAAAAGAAATAAAGCAGATGATGAAAAAGCAAGGGAGGTACTAGTAGAGTCCCAGAGTGCATCATATACTCCGAAGGATAGACCTTACCCAAAAGAATTTGATGCAGTTCCTTACCCAAAGGGGTTTGTGCCTCCATCTTTCAAGATCTTTGATGGTACTGAGAACCCAAGGCAGCACATAGCATACTTCAGAGCTTGTTGTTGTAATACTAGGGGAAGTGATGCTTTGCCTTTCAGACAATTTGTTAGTAGCCTATCAGGGGTGATATTTGATTGATATACAGAATTACCAAATGGCTTAGTGTACAGTTTCACGGAGTTAAAGAACATATTTGCTAAGAGATTTGCAAGCAATCAGCACCATGTCATAGTTGGAGACCTTGAGATAGAAAAACAGAAGCCTAGAGAAAAATTAGTTGATTACATACTCAGATGGAGAATTTGAGCATGGAGTGTGAACCTTAATTACAGGAGCAGCATACAATTTAGATTCTACTCAAAAACATTCATGGTCCAGTAGCCTTTCTTTTGAAAGGTTTTACCATTAAAATATTTGAAAAGTTGCTCAATAAAGCCTCTAGTCTCCAAGAAGAAGCTTTACAGCTTTCTTTCATTGTTAATCAATCCTCTTCAGACTCAAAAAAGTTAAAACCCTAGAAGATCTTTGAAAAATAATTTGGGTCAATTTCAACTGTGGATAAAGGAAAGCAACCTATAAAAGTTCAGGCAAAAAATCCTCCTTTACAGTCTTATAATTAGCAGTATTAAAGACCACAGTATCCGTCACCACAGTTGAATCATCAACGACCTTACCTTACTCTTGAAGAAAGAAAAAAAAAGTGGGAAAAGTTCAATGCAATGGTTGGTAAGACTTACCCATTCAAGAAGGAGGCTTTAAAGAGAATATTCAAAAATCTTCTGAAAAAGTCAGACTTTAAATTACTTGCATCTAAAATGCCAGATGAAGTGGGTAAGTCAGACCAGCCTAATTATTGCCCCTACCATCAAATGTTGGGCCATCAACTTGAAGATTGCATCACTTTCAAAGAATGGCTTGACAGAAATATAAAATCAGGAGCTGTAGTGATTCATAAGGAGTACTTAGTGGATCCAAGGCAGGGATCAACTAAGTGTGTGACTGGTGAGCCTATTATTCCTACTTTTTCAAATTTTGACTCTACTAGGAATATAGCTTTATCTCGATCTTTAAAGAAATTTCTAAACAAGCTTTATCATTCTTCTCTTCAGGAGCTCAGAAGCCCCTCCAAGTTGATCAGGTAGTTCCAGAAGATGATGTAGAGATGACTCCACCTTCTGAGCTCAAGGAAGCCCAAGTTAACCAGGCTCCTATAGTTCAGAAGAAGGAAGTTACTAGAGATTATTTTGTGTCTTTTAATAATGTTGATCATGTTATATATAGTAAAGTTATGTTTCCTGGGATAAGAAAGTTAGAATCTTTAATCCTCTTATTTTAGATGATTTTTATTTTGTTCTATGTAATGTTGTGAAATCAATGAAGAAGCATTCTGTGTATATCTTATCTATTTTTGATAGGGATGTTACAGATGACTTGAATAATATATTTGAAAATTATTCTCCTCATGATCAATTTAATTTTGAATAATTAAAACATTCTCCTGGCTATTATTCAGATAATGATGCCCTATCAAAGAAGAAGGATTCACTATTTAAATAATAGCCAAGAGAATGTTTTAATTCTTTAAAATTAAATTGATCATGAGAATAATCATTTTCAGATATATTTTTTAAATTATATGTAACATCTCTATCATAAATAAACAAGATATACACAAAATCTTTCTTCATTGATTTCACAACATTACATTGAACAAAATAAAAGTCATCTAAAATAAGAGGATTAAGGATTATAACTTCCGTATCCGCAAAAAACACAACTTTACTAGATACAACATGATCAACATTACTAAAAGACATAAAATAATCTCTAGTATCCTCCTCCTCCTGAACTATAGGAGCTTGGTTGACTTGGGCTTCCTTGAGCTCTGAAGGTGGAGTCATATTTACATCATCTTCTAGAACTGTCAGATCAACCTGGAGGGACTTCTGAGCTCTTAAAGACTCCTGAAGAGAAGAATGATAAAGCTTGTTTAGAAATTTCTTTGAAGATCGAGATAAAGATATATTCCTAGTAGAGTCAAAATTTGAAAAAGAAATAGAAATAATAGGCTCACCAGTCACACACTTAGTTGATCCCTACCCCGGATCCACTAAGTATTCCTTGGGAATCACTACAGCTCCTGATTTTATATTTCTGTCAAGCCATTCTTTAAAAATGATGCAATCTTCAAGTTGATGGCCAAATATTTAATGGTAGGGGCAATAATTAGGGTGGTTTAACTTACCTACTTCATTTGACCTTTTAAGTGCAAGTAATTTAAAGTTTAACTTTTTCAGAAGATTTTTGAATATCCTTTTTAAAGCCTCCTTGAATGGGTAAGTCTTACCAATCATTGCATTGAACTTTTCCCATTTTTTCTTTCTTTCTTCTACAGTAAGGTAAGGTCATTGATGATTCAACTGTGGATAAAACTATGGTGGCGAATACTGTGATCTCTAATATTGCTGATTATAAGACTGTAAAAGAGAATTTTCTGTCTAAACTTTTATAGGTTGATTTCTTTTGTCCACAGCTGAAATTGACCTAGATTTCTTTTCAAAGACCTTCAGGTGTTTCAACTTTTATGAGTCTGAAGAGGATTGATCAACAAGGAAAGAAAGCTGTGAGGCTTCTTCTTGGATACTGGAGACTGGAGGCTTTGTTGAGCAACTTTTCAAATGTTTTAATGGTAAAATCTTTCAAAAGAAAGGTCACCGGACCATGAATATTCTTAGAGTAGAATCTCAATTGCATGTTGCTTCTACAATTGAAAGTTACACTTCATGCTCAAATTCCTCCATCTTAGTATGTAATCAACTAATTTCTCCCCAGACTTCTATTTTTCTATCACAAGGTCTCCAACTGTGACATGGTACTGACTGCCTGCAAATCTCTTAACAAACATGCTCTCTAACTTTGTGAAACTGTGCACTGAGCCATTTAGTAGATCTGCATACCAATTAAATGTCACCCCTAACAAACTGTCTGAAAAGTAAAACATCACTTCCCCCAACATTACAACAAGCTTTGAAGTATGCTATGTGCTACCTCAAGTTCCTAGTACTATCAAAGATCTTGAAAGATGGAGGCACAAACCCCTTTGGGTAAAGATCTGTATCAAATTCTTCTGGGTAGGATCTACCCTTCAGAGTATATGACGCACTCTGAGACTCTGCTAGTGCCTCCCTTGATTTTTCACCATCTGCTTTATTTCTTTTAACTAAGAAGTCTTAGTTTCTAAATTTTGCTAGTGCTCTTCTATAGCTTTAATCACTTGTTTCTTCCCTACCACCTGAACAGACTCGGGTTAAGAAGACTCAACCTGTGCTTATGGTGGTAAATGACTCTGCATTGAAAAGATGTTATGATAGCCATCATTTCTTCGATTTTCTTTTCCATATTTGTAATCTGCTTATCCTTTTGTTTTAATTGATGTAACAGACGTTGAGTTAAGTCCAACGCTATGCCTTCCTCAACTACATCTTGTATCCCAGTATCCTCAATTTACTCATTATGGGATGATCTTTTTATTTATACCATAAAAATATTAGCTACTATATCATCCAACATGTCATCTTGATTAGGATCAAAATCTAAAGCTTCTTTATCATCCAGATTCTTGATACTGTCTTTTAGTTCACCTAGCATCTCCTTTATAGACTTTTCAGAAATATAATAAGGATCAATGGGAACATATCTTTCACAATCCATAGGATCTAGAGTGTTAGTCTCAAACCTCTCCTCTTTAGGTTCACCTTCTTTAGACTTCTCAGGTGAACTACTACAGAAGAAGCAATTTTTTTCTTAGGTCTCCAAACCTTCTTCTCATCAGATGTCAAAGGGGTTTAGTTTAATGATTCCAATCACTCTACATCAGGATAAGAAGATGGAGAAGGACCCGTAGAGTAGTGCCTATCTATTTGGGGAGAAGAGTGGGTATGAGAATAACGTTGAATTTTTTTAGGCCCCTATGATGGTATAGAGGAAAGAGACAACTGATGACTGACTTTCTGTGGAACACGCTGAGTATCTTTAAACTTTACTGACACATCAGTCAAAATAATGTTGTTTGTCTTCCTATGAGATCTCCTTGGTTCCCTGGGGTATCCATCAGTTAGTGCAGAGATTGCAGCTGGTTTGAATACTCTTCTGTTATCTCTAGCCCTCGACTGACTTACTACTCGGGTTCTAATATTCTCATGTCTTGAGTTTCTTCTTCAATCTTCTTACTGATCATTCTTTTCATATTTTTTAAAATCTCTTCTTTAATTTGTGAGTAGTTATCTGTACATTCTTGGACTATTTCTCTCAATATATTTTGAATGTATATTTTTTTATTTTTAGCAAGCTCAGTGGCAGATTTTTCAACAGCAGTAGGAGCTGAATGAGCAATCATCCTCACATCTTCCTTAGGTCTTAGTCATAATTGTTGACGAATTAGAAGAACCCATTTTAAACTGACTGGGAGCATTGAAAGGAGCAGAACTGTCAACCACAACAACTGACTTGAATTTCTGATCTTCACTAGATTGTTTAATTCTAGTAAACACCAAGGGCTTAGGGGCTACAGGAGCAATTTGAGACCTGCATTCCAAGGTGAATTCTAGAGTAGGTTTCTGATTTGCAACATCAGTAGGTGGGATAATAGTAAACTCAGGTTCACTAATAGACAATTGCAAGTCTTTAAATCCCCTTTCAAACTTGATTATGCTACTATCAGCAAAAGGATTATAGGACATGTTCATGTTATCAGAAAGGGAGAAAATTAGTTTGCCCGTCATTTTTCCTGAAATTTAAAAGAAATTTTGAATTAGACTTTGAATAAATTATTTTAATTGCAAAAGTTAATTAATCAAACTAAATAATTTAAATCTTATCTCATTTTATACATATCGAGTTATATAGAAATATAACTGCAATATATAATGAATTGTATTTAGTGTTTTAATTTTAACTTTAAGAATTTGGATATAGTACTAAAATAAATATCAAGCTACAAGAAAAATGTAAGTGCAACATTCGAATTAGCATATAGGAATTTTTTTTATTCTGACTATTTTAAACAAAGAGGTCGTAAAAGGAGCCTCCCATCAATATTTGACGGGGTCCAAAATAAGACTTCTAGAATTTTTTTTTAGATACCGGCCAAATTATCCAATAACGAAATGAATAAGAGAACCGGCGGAAGAAAGATAGTTACAACCTATGCGAAGTATAAGTATACTACGGATGTAAGGGTATGAATCACTACTAAAGATGGAGAGAGGATTGCTCCCCACTAGAGTCACCAAAAAAACCTGTGGGGAAAATAAATGCCACGTAGATTCGAGATTCCCCTATTTTGTAATTGAATATTGTATTGAGAATAAAGTACTATCTCGAGAGACTGACATAATATTCTACAATTGATTCAATATCAAAATAGAATTTTGGAAAATGATATTTCTAAAATTAAACACAATTTAAAAAATAACATATCATCTCGAAAGATGATTATGAGATTCTATAAACTGTGTTTAAGAGTAGAAATAGAGTTTTAGAAAATTTAACCAATATTTTGATTAGATGCAACAAGAAGTATACTACATCATTTTAAAAGACGAATATGATATTCTTCAAGACATCTAAAAATAAGAATGAGTTTTATAAAATTCATCATTTCTAAGATCAAGTATAACGAGGATGTTAAATCATCTGAGAAGACGATAATAACATTCTACAAGTATATTCAAAATTTAAAATGAGTTTGAAAAAGAAATCTGTATTCCCAAAGATTTTTTTTTTGTTTAATAAAAATAAAATAAAATTTATTTTAATCTGGAATTCTCAAATCCCTATAAGGGCAAGCCCCTATAATTAATTACATCTTAGGAGGGGTGCTCCTAAGAAAACTCTCGATTAAAGCAGCGATTTCATACCCTTGATTATAAAGTAGGAGACAAGAAAAGAAGTGAGAAATTTTTCAAGACGAAAGCTCAACGTTGAACAGTTCTTAGCGAGTCAAAGGAGAAAAAATAAGAGGTGCCGAATTCTGAGAGAATCAGAAGCAACCCCAACCTATCCTATATTGGGTTTTACATTTTATGAGAGAATTTTTATATTTGAGTTGATATTTTATTTGAAATTTGGGATTATATTCCTGGAGAATGAGTACTTAAGATTTAAAATCTACCTCAAAACCTAAATCTAAATTAAGTTCTACAAAATAGTTACCCGAACCATCTAATGAAGTGCAAATCTGGACTTACCCTGGCCTAGATTGGGGAGCCAGCTAACCACCTAGGAGCTTTAAAATCATGTGTCTAGTCTCTTAATAAAAGATGAGTAGGGGCGTTTAAGTTTTGAAGAATTGGTGCCGACATCTAAAACAAATCCTAATTGGCCCATAAACTTATGTAGGGTAAATGATGCTTGAAAGCAAAATGTAATTAAAATTTTAGATTCTTCTATTTTGTATCTAATATAATGCATGCTAATTGACTCGAATGTATAAAATGAATAAGAAGCAGTTTTAAAATCAGGCTTATAAAATATATTTTTTCTAGAGATTACACAATACATAATTACACCCTAATAGGCCAGCTGGTTTGCCAGAACCTGTAGACGAAGAGGTGCCTGACAAGGAAGAGAAAGTAATAATATGCATAAATGCAGACTCTTAGCGATCTCGAGCTTACTTCTTAAATCGTTAGAGTTACTATATGAGCCTAAAAATTTTATTTAAATTTTAAGTAAAAAAAATTTATTCGTCCCTCATTAACCTCCGATCATATCCAAGCTAAAATAAAACACAGTATGCAAGAAAGAAACCTAAAAAAACAGGCAATTTCTACTGCGCAAATAATGTAAACAACCAATCAAATTAACCAATTAAATAAATTAAATGTCGATATGACAAGCGCCACTTTATTTACAACTCAGGGTCTGTAGAAATTAAAAGTGATTGGATGCCACTAACAACAATCATAATTCTAATCCCAAGTCTGACGCAAGTGCCTTTAAGTGGGATAATTCTTGCCTTCACTTCTTCGTATTCTCTCCTTTTGCGAGCTCCTTGGGTTCGTCCGGTCTGGATATCCAAATGAAAAGAAAATCATCTTCGAAGGGGTATTTTTTTTTCTCTTTGAATATTAAAATCATCCTAACTTGGATCTTCAAATAGAATGGAACTCTCTCCTAAGGGTTGTTCCCTCCTCTTTGGATTTTAAATTGGATGTGATATCTCACTTCAAAGTTATACTTTCACAACGCTTAACTTAAACAAATTACATTACATTCAGAAATAAAAGAAAGAAATCTAGATCACCTGCAGGGTTATCCTAAGCAATTAAAATTTAAAATCATCTCAAGCAGATATATATAAGCTTAAATTTAAATAATAGACAAGCATGGTCATGCTCTTTTAATTTTAAGGGGCTTAAAATTTCGTACGTACTGAAAATATGTCAATTTAAATCTTTAATTTGCCACCTTTGATTTAGCCCTGCATGAGCATGGCCACCTGCAGAAAATCTTGTGAGCATCCAGATCATTTCTAACCTAGAGATAATCTATCGTCCATCACACCAATTCACAGATTACAGGAATAAATAAATAAACACATCAATCAATCAATTTTACAAACAGTATGCAATGAAAATCACGAAAAAACCTGACACAGCAGCAGAAAAATAAAAACCGACCTAACCTAAAGCTATAATTAGTTGTCCTAACAAACAATCTAACTGCGTCTAGTAGACTGTGTGGCTTAGGGATATCCTAGGTTTATCATTAGTTAAAGTTTTCTAATTGATTGAGTTAGTTTGTCGAAATATCAAGGAAATTTTTATGTTCAAATTTGTTTTAATATCTTTAATATTTTTTACATTCATTTTTAGGTTGGATTTTAATTATTAAAGTCGATCAATCATTGGTTATTCAGGGCATTTTAATTAATCATTTTTTTAGTCCTACTTATTTATTTGATGATTTATTAATAAAATATTAGTTATTTATTTAATTTAATAATCTATTAAATTTTTAATGGTTTATGGAATTTTCTTTCATTATTGGTTTAATATTTGACCTGTTTCTGAATTTCATCTGAGATTTATATATTTAATTTATTACAAAATTTTTATCAATTTTCCAATATTTATTTAATTATCTATTTATTATGTATTTATGATTTTAATATCCGTGTTTAATCCTTATGTTGATTTGATTGTATGTTATTATTTCTTTATGTTAAGAAAATGAGTTCTATTTAAATGCTCTTTATTTATGATTTTGATGATCTTAATATTTATGTACTTATGATTTTTTATTTGTTCATAATTTTTAATATTTTATTGAATCATGTTAGTTATATTTATAATTTTTATATTCATTTATATAAGCCTTTTGTTTTAGTTTAGGGGTTGATTCACTCTTACTAGACAAAAAATTTTAATATTCGTGTTTATTATTTTATAATTTTTAGTTTGCATGTCTTATGGTTAGTTGGGATTATTATGTTAAAATTTAATAGGTTCTAAATGATTTAAAACCTACTAATCTAATGGGGGATAAACTAAGGGTAATCAAAATCAAATTCTAATGCTCCTAATTACTAACGCAGTCGCCAAACATGCAATCGATGGGTTCGGGTTGTAACTAATAAAATAATACTAACTTGCAAATTAAATTCAATTTAAGATGCATAATAAAATAAAGACAAAATTAAATTCAATTATAAGATGCATAATGACGTAAAGATAAGGGTTTCTACAAGGCACTAAAGTTGGGAGAGCGCAAAATACATCATAGGGTTTATGGGCCTTAAGGCTATCTCAGTTTAGAATACTCACCTGCACCAGAGCCAATGTCCAGTGATATACGCCCATAGCACCTCCATCTGGTAGCAATGGAGGCGACAGATCTCCTTGTACTCTTTGTCCATTTGATCACCACCATTCCTCATAGTTTATGCAAACAAAGAAAGTAGAATAGTGAATTAGAGCACGTTTAATAATTACAATAGAAATAATTTGAAAAATATTATTAAATCAAAACGTATCTTTTTTCGAGCTTGCACACCGACTCGGTCAACTTTTGCTTTTAGAGTTTCTGATTTCGAAGATGTTTTATATAGTTTCCTAAAATTTATCCTGAGGCACAAGAAAGGGAAAAAAGAAGAAAGGGAGAGAGAAGCAGAGAGCTAAGCTTTTCTTTAAAACTTCCACTTTCTAATCACCCAAATAATTCGATTTCCAACATTTATAAACTTCACCCTTTAACACATTACACCATCACTTTTCCGAAAATCACATACTTTACTCTTCAAACACACACTCATCAAAACACTTACTTTTCAAAAACCCCACATTTCCCTTTTCATCTTTCTCACACATCATCTTTCAATACACCCACCTTTCACCATTTAACAAATACACACTCCACTTTTCATATCCTTACACACTTCCCCTTTTCAATTTTTCATACATTTTACCTTTCAATACTCTCACTCACAATTCATTTTTCAAACTACATACACTTCAGCTTTCAACACATACACTCAATTCACCTTTTTAATATATACATAATTCACTTCACTCTTCCAAATCATACACATGTTTCGATAAACTTGCTTGTCAAAATACACATTTTACTTTTCAAAATTCATACACTTCACTCTTCAAAATATACATAAATCACTTTTTAAGAATCACGCACTTCACTTTTCAAGAATCACGCACTTCACTTTTCAATTTAACACACTTTTCACTTTCCAAAATCACAAAATTCCCTTTTTAAACTATACACACACTTTACCTTTCAAAATCTACACTCTCCACTTCTTAATCTATACCCAAAGAGCACTTTTCAAGACATACACATACTTCACACAAAATCATACATTTTTACTTTTCGAAATACATACACACTTCTCAGCTTTTCACAAAGTCATACACTTCATCTCATTTTTACTTTTCCACTTATATGTATTTCACTTTTTAGAACACACACTTCATTCTCTCGAAATATACAAACTTTACCTTTCAACACACATACTTAATTCATGTTTCCCAAAATTCATAACTTTTCTTTCTCTTAACAACTTGTTTCTTGTCACGCAAACAAAGCAAGATTCCACCATTCTCCTCTCCCAAAAAAATCACATAAAATAGTGCAAATTACCTAGCACAAACTTCATCACAATGGGTTATGATTGCATATGACAACTTTTCAAAGACCTCAAATTTCTTTCCAATCAACTCAAGAAACCTCTCAACCACATGACAACTTTACATAATGTCTATAAATGCTCACAATTTGACGCCAAAGATATACGAGGAACCCATATATAAACCCAATTTTCAACCCAACATTGTCACCAATTATTGATTAAGAGAAGGGAGATTTGAGGCAACCTTACTTTTTCCAAAATTCAAGTAAATATTCCAATCAATATCACATTTGGATCTATGCAAAACTAATGTTTGAAGCAATAAATACATGAATATTCTCCAACACTTCTCCAAAATACTTTATACAAGACTTATACATGCTCACCATTGGAAAAGAAAGCATATGAATGCATCCAACATTCATATACTTCTCCAAACAAATCATGAAACTTTTCAACAACCCTTATTTGCCAATAAATCAAAACCAAATATAAACAATCATATCTCTTCTCAAAACATTCTCTAATTTTTTAGAAGAATGATATTGACAAGAGAGTTTTGCTTGAAGGAGAAGATCTCATGAATATTCTCTTACAAGGACAATTTCAACAAGTACTTCTATATGAGGAGAATAATTCAATATTTATACTATCCGTGAGAATAAATTCAATGAATAGCTCTATGAAAAGGAAGAGATTTCAGCATTTGTACTACTCATAAGATCAAAACCATTAAATGCAGGAGGGCTCAAAACAATGCTTCATTCTCATCACTAACAATTATTGATAAAAGAGATCTTTCCAAAGCATGCATTTCAATTTGATATAACTTTGATATAACTAAATAAATCATATCAAATTTCCATCTCAACATTTTTTTTAAGTGAAAGGAAAATCTATGGATTCTAACAGATCATCTTAAATCTTCCTTTCAAGAACATTTTTCGAGAAGCTTTTGAACAAAAATGAAGGAGATAAAGATGAAGAAGGGGCTAATCTTTCAAAGAACCATTAGATTTTAATCAATGAAGGAAATAAATCTCTCATTTCTTTTTTTTTTTACAAAACTAAGGAGAAGAAAATTAATAGAGAGGAAGAAGTAAAGGAGGAGAATAGGGAAGAAGAGGAAATTACTAAGTCGAAAAGCCCTCTTGAATCTCACGAGTTGTTAAGGATCGTCGGCTAGGGCAGGCGGCGTCGGGCTTCCCTAGGGGTTTCAGCTGGTCTTCAAGCGAGAGAGGAGAGGAGGAGATGGGGGTTCGGCCTTGGTGTCGTGCGAAACAGAGAAAACGGGGGAGAGAGGGGAGTTTGGTCCTGGAGAAGTGCAAATAGAGAGAGCGAGAGAGAGGAGGAGGCGGACCTGGGGGTTTCAGTTCTTGCGAATAAGTGGGAGAGGGATCGTGGGTATACCGGCTTGAACCGTCCGCCTCCCATTTGATCGCGCGAGAGGAGCGAAAACTGC
This sequence comes from Dendrobium chrysotoxum, assembly GCA_019925795.1. NCBI lineage: Eukaryota > Viridiplantae > Streptophyta > Magnoliopsida > Asparagales > Orchidaceae > Dendrobium > Dendrobium chrysotoxum. The sequence goes on from CM034309.1 coordinate 47,488,617, forward strand.
ATTTGAATTTTATTATGAATTTTTTTGTTTTGATTGTATACAAGTTTATAAGTTTATATTTAATTAATTGATTTAAATAAATGAATAGAATAAAGCTAATTTTAATAAAAATTGGTGATTTTAATTAAATGAGTTTGATTTAAAGTTCGAGTTATAAGGGCTTGAATCGATTTATTTAATTCGATTAAGATCAATTTAATCTAATTCGCACCAATCTAATTTCAATTAGAGCAAGACGAATTGATTTGGCACTAAAGATCAGTTTCGGGGAAATTGACCTCATATAAAGATGAGGTCAACAGCAAGCTACTATAAGTCTGATATTAATTACTTGTTACATCTAAAAATTTTGAACAACCACACTTGATTGAACGGATAGAGCAGCTTGAAAAACTCACAAGTGTCATTAGTGGAGGCAAAGAAAATCGAGATGCTTCATGATCCCACTTCGCATTAAGAATGTCAGAGATCACATCAGACAAATAGCTTCCTCCCACCTGGGGTTTCAAAACAAGATACCAAAAAAATAAAAATCATTCTTCAGCGTTTAAAATAAATTTTCCCAAAGAAGAACAGATATCCCTTTCCAGACACATCAAACGTTGGAAATTTATAAAATTGACATTCCTACAATCATCTCATCTAATTATCAAATAAAAAACAAAGCTAGTGAAAGAAAGCAAAGGAGAAGGGACATATGTGGAATAAAGCATAAAAGAATTGGATATTATTGTTTCATTTATTACTTAAATTTACCTAACTATTCTTATAAATAAAATCTAGAGGAAGCAAAAAAAAAAAGTTAAAAGCATTTAAATGTACAAATAAGAGATATTAGTCTCAATATTCAAATATTTCAGATTAGATTAGCTTATCGAATTTCTATTTAGAGTAATGCTATACGCCCAACATCAACCTACAAGTAAATTGGAGTGGCAGTTGACATGGCATCTTATTCGAATATCTTCCTATGTGAAATATAAAAATTGAAATGTTTTGCTTATACGAAAATTCAAAGGGCTTCAGCCCACAATAAGTTATTTTGATGAAATATGTTTTTCATATATATAAATATTCTTGACAGGAGAACAAATATATGAAAAACAAGCAATTGAGTTCTCTAATCTAACAAGATAAGCATTTGTGATTCCATCATTTCATGGGATATAAAGTGCTCAAATTGATTGACAATTTCTTAGCGTGCATCTCAAATTGAATGACTATGACTGGAGGTAAGATTTTTCACTTCCGACTATATTTATAATTATAATTTTGGCTAACAGTCGAGGGTTATTTAGGAGTTCATATTTTTAACCAAGGTAATTTCATTTCTTGAATAAATGCAAGAATAATGACATTATAAAGCAACTCAAGAAATGTTTCAATACACGAGAAGAAAAGGGCTTCCCAGACATGCAAATAGAAGTGCAAATCACCTGAGCAGAAGAAAGAACTGAAGGTGAGAACCGAACATAACGTTGACTACCATAGACTGCTGCACTAACATCAAATCCACTGCCTATTTTCCCTTGAGCTAAACAATGAGCACTTTGAGCTATAATATGCACCATATCAATATTCAACTCAGCTGCAACTTGTTCAGTCAGACATATAGATGAAGATGGAAGTTTGACAACTCCAAAGTAATGAAGTAGAGCCGCAACAACGGATGTAGTCATTGCTGCAGATGACCCTAATCCAGTTTTAGCAACTTCAGGTTTGCAACTTCTAGAAACTGCTCCATTCGAACCTTCAGTATTAAATGTGATAGAGAAGAACGATGGAAACGTTGCCAATGTTTCTCGTGTCAGAGGTAGCCCATGCGCTTCAATCTGAAATTAAAACACTATCCAATTTATGACAATGTATGAATTGTTCAATAATATTAGGTATTAGGATATTGAAATAAAGAAAGTTTAGGGCAAAAAATAATACAAATGCAACTCTGGAGCAACATGAGAATATAAACAAGATCAGATGGCACTGGTTACCATGCAAGCACAATTTGTTAAATATTGTCCGTAGAAAGCAGCATACAATCATACATTTATATTACTATGAAACCAGAAAAACACTAAATACACCTAGTTAGTGGTAGTAAACTGCAGAAGAATTAGTTATCGAGGTCTTGTGTTTTTTCAAATTTAAGATGAAATTTAAAAAGCGAATTGCATGCCATTCAACAAAAAATAAAACAAAATTGTGGCTTGGAAAAAAAAATACACAGAGGTATGGTGGAGGAGGAAGAGAAACTCTAAGAGTTAATATAACATGGATAGAAGTTGTTCATGATTAATAAGTTAACCACCTCAAGTAGCACATAGCAAAAACAACTTAGAAATGAGAATTCATAAAATCTACCCCAAATCATTGTGATAAGGCAGATTATAGAGATACCTGACTACGAAATGAATAGAAGTCATTGCTTCCTAGGATGGTAATATCAAGCCCTGTATGCAAATAAATAAATAAATTATCTACATGAAGTTATGATTTAAAGGTTGTTTTCTCTAGACCGATCTAACATTCTTACTTAAACTATCATACATAACAAACATTACCTTGCACAAGAACCTTTTCTAGCACATCCTTCTTCCCCTTTTCAACAAAGTTTCTCCTTGCAGCTGCTACTGCATATTGCACTGCATGCTCAACGAAAGGGTTCACAGAATTCCTGAAATAGTAAGGCAAGAATTCCAAAATGCAAATAGAAAAGATCATGTTAAATTTTGAAGAATATTGTAGAATAGAATATAAATTTGAAAATGTTTAATCCCAAGAAGAAATTATACAAGATGATAATCTAAAAATATTGCATTAAAAATGATGGCTAGAATTGAGATAGATCTAAAATGGAAATGAACAAAAAGTAGTACAGGTGCAGGTAAACGCTAATATAACTACTAAAGTTTGTCAGCGAATGCTTTTCAGCTGCTTTGATTATATGAAATCTGACATATCACACTCTGACTTGAGCAGAAACTTTAGAGAAATTATACTGTAAATGCAACTCCCTCATGGTATAACCAAAACACTTTTAGAGAAACTGCTCCGTATATCTAGAGCACCAGTGACTTTGTTTCATAGTAAACATATCAGATCAACACAACATTACCAAATAAAGAGTAGTCTACAATCAATCATTACTAATGCACACCTTATCATTACATAGTAGAAAATGTTAGCACAATGCAACAATAGGCAATGAATATGCATGTTATTTTATTCCATAAAAATGCAATATTCTACTTAAAAAGGAAGAAAACTAAAGATACAGTTTTGTTTGAAAGTAAATGTGAAAAATGAAATATGTTAAAAGCATATTTTGCAGATATTAATAAGGAGCATCATGCTTTGCCCTATATGTTACAGGACAGTAGAAGACCACTGAAATCGACACTAGATGAAGAAAACAAGATCTTTAGAATGGAGGAGAACTTTGACATTTCACTAGATTCAAAGGATACCTCTCAATAGTCTGGAGCTAAGAGATCTAAGCAAATACTACAGTTTGCAGGAATGAAGATAACATCTCCTCCTCACTAATCCAAATTCTTTTGTTTGATCGACACAAACATGTAGTATCTAGCCATTCTCATTTATTTTTTTACAAAAATAAAACAAAGAAGCAAATAAGAAACTAACACAAATGATACATTGATATAAACCTTCCTCCATTACAAGTGCAAGCGGGAATATTTTCATGACTCTGTGCAACTAGAGGCAGAACTGTGAATCTTGTAATCATTAGTCTTTCATTCGTACAAAGACGAGATTTTTTTTACAAAAATAAAATAATAATAACGACCTAGCATAACAAAATACACTAAATGCAACTCTATGAACTTGCCTTGAGGTGGTACAGTGAAGCGTTGATTTCTCTAGTGACAGTTTGTATGTGGCCTCTCTGGAAAGTTGGGGAGATGAAACTTTCACATCCGTCCAAGACTGGCAGAGAAGGGGGGAATTAGAAGGAAAACAAAACCACAAAAAAGAAAAAAAAAAGTCAATCAAACAAGAAGTACTGTCAAACAAAATAAAAATCTCAAACACAACGGAGCTCAAATATAGTTCCGAATAACATCTCATCAAGCTTCAATCCACTACCACACAGAAGATCATAGAAAAGTAAAGAAAAATCAAAATAAAACCAGTAATAATATGTAGAATGAAACGGAGGAATGCAGCACTCACCCACGCCCAGCTCTCTGGTTTAATCTCTTCATACAGCGGCTTCACTATTGCATAGAATCGAGCATTCGTACTTAAGACGAGCCCGGCATTGGGTCTCTCCAGAATGAGGTAACCGCCGGCGATGAGCACTTTCCCGGGAGCCGATGCAACACTGAGATCACCGAAGAAGATCTCAAAGTCCGTTATATATAACCTACTAAATGAGAAAAAAAGTTCATATTTGGGAGAAAGACTGGAAAACTCACACTTCCATTGTTTTCCTCCGGAAATATTGATTAATGAGCCTTCTATCTAAACAAGATTCAAATTGAAAGTCTACCCAATACACTCATTAAGGGGCTGTTTGGATACAGGATTTGAGCAGGATTTTGCATATGCTAAATCCTGCCATACAGGATTTAGGGAACCGTTAAATCTCACGAGTTAAATCCTCCGTTTCGCTCTTTTTGCCGTAAATCCCGGATTTACTAAATCCGGGAGTTCGGCCGATTTACAAGATTTTGCCGAAGAAGCGCGCGAACGTAAGAAAGATGGCTACCTTCGCAACGAACAAGCTCCCGTCGTCGTTGTTACTTCCAATCGAACAGACGACCGGCGAGGAGGTGTGATTTCGGATTCGACAGGAAGGAACGCCGTCGAAGGCGGCGAAGAAGTTATTTAGCGACTCGTTCAAAACTCTACCTGTCACCGACGGAGACGAAGTCGAAGGCAAACCTAGCAAATCTGCGGCTGCAGGAAGACATTTTTAAAGAAGCAGCGTATTTAAAAGTTGAAGGGACAAATTTTTAAAACGGTTAAAGTTTTTAAACCAAACTAACTGCATATTTGAGACATTATCAAAAAATTATTTTGATCGGGCATGAATCTCGAGGTAGAATTAAGTTAAAAATTTTCAAAATTAAAATTAGGACTATCTGAACTCTAATCTCAGCAGACTTATAGTCTAACTGAACGTCTCAAAAATACGAACTCAACGACATCAAATTCGACTCAATCCGAGCTCAAATGAGTCCAAATCAAGGACCTGAAGCGCTGTTGGAAGGTTCAAACCAAAATTTGGATTACCAAATGGTTTCTAAACATGACATGCTTATAGTTGAATCCAGCGGCTCGACGAGACGAATCCAACGAGCCCAAGATCACTGAATTCCGATATCACTAAGTCAGTCAAATATCTAGTAAACAGTCTACGATCAAGGGATTCAACATCGGTCATCCATCCAAACCACTCCAACTTACCCCTGATCTTCCATCTATTTACAAGTCATGCCACTATAGAAAATCTATAAATAGAGCCTCATTTCTCATGAAAAGGGGGCCAAGTGAAGAGAAGAGAAGTAAGAGAGAGATCGGAGATCGTTCTTGCCTCCTCGCTCCTCGACCACCACCAGGAGTTCCGTCAGAACACCACCTGACGTCCGGAGTTCTGTCGGACCACCACCTGACACCGAAGTTCCGCCGGACCACCACCTGACGCCCTGAGTTCTGTCGGACAACCACATGACACCGGAGTTCCACCGGACCATCACCTGACGCCCGGAGTTTCGCCGAACCACCACCTGACGCCCGGAGTTCTGTCGAACCACCGCCAAACTACCAATTGACGCCCAAACTTCCAAGTGACGCCGGATTTCTATCGGACCACCAAGTGACCCCAGAATTTCGCACGACCACCAAGTGACGTCGGACTTTCATCTACCCCTAACTTCAACCATATGGTTGACATTTGTAATATAATTGCCCTCGAGGGCGAGTCAGCCCATTGTAACCTACTCAAATTCTAGTGAAATCATTTTCAACTGGGCCAGGCCCCGTGGTTTTCCCCTTTTCATGATTTTCCATGTAAAAAATCTTGTGTTCTCTATGTATGAGATGGATATCCATGCAACGATAAGATGTATGACTATAACTCTATCACCGCGTATATTCTAGCATGTAACAATACTTTAGAAAAAAAAAAAGAAAATTTAAAATTAGTTACAAACGGCGACTGACACCACTCTCTATTGTACATGAAGTATCAACAGTGTCACCAAGGAAATAGGAGCATGAACGACTACAAGGAGGAATTTTACCGCCTTAGCGAGCATAATAATCTCCATAAATCTAACAACCAGCTGATAGCACGCTACATTGGGGGCTTGAGAGAAGCTATCCAAGATAGGTTGGAATTGAATTCAGTTTGGTCACTATCGCAAGCCACGAATTCTGTTTTGAAGGCTGAACTTCAATTGAATTGATTTCCCCACGGGATGGGAGTCAGGTGGATACATTCCGAGTTGAATATGCATGAAATAAGACATTAGTCACCTATTGAAACTAGACATGGTCAGAAGCCAGCTCCATCAACTGGGAATGTGCCTCCGACAACTGAAGTGAGAGCTACCAACAAACTAAAGCCACCTATTAGAGACAATCAATATACCCGACCAAGCACTTTAAAGTGTTTCTGATGTTTTCAATCGGGTCACAAGTCCAATGAATGCCCAAACCAACGATAGGTGCAATTACTCGAAGGGGAAACAGAGACCAATCATATAGTGGCTGAAGGAGAACCTGATGAAAACTTTAAAGACATTATAGGTGATGAAGGAGAACCAGTTGTATGTGTTCTAGAAAAGATACTATTAGCTCCCATAAATAATCTTCATTCACAACGAAATGCTATCTTTAGAACCAAGTGCACCATTAGTGGTAAGATTTGTGATCTTCTGATCGATAATGGTTGCACCGAAAATATCATCTCTCATGCTGTAAGCCCTACATCTCAAGACAACCAAAAATTCAAATCCCTACAAGATTAGCTGGGTTAAGAAGGGAATGGACATACCAGTCACGGACATGGGCCCGGTGAATTTCTCCATTGGAATAGTACACCTGTGAAATCTTATGTGACGTTCTAGACATGGATGTTTGCCACTTAAACCTTGGGCGACCGTGGTAGTATAATAGCGACATTATCTATGATGGGCGGACTAATAGTTATTCTCTAGAATTGAAGGGATGAAAACTTTGACTACTACCCAGTATACAGAGTAATGCAACTAAACCCAGCTCCAACATAATTGTATCAAGAAAATCCCTGTTACAGTTCAGCAGTTAGATGAAGTCCTTGGTGGCCCTTGTAGCTATAGAAGTAGATCAGAAGGTTCATACTTCCTTCCACCCACATGAACTATAGCAGTTGTTGACTAATTTTGAAGATATAAGGCCCTAAGACTTGCAAACGAGCTCCCTCCCATATGCTCAATTCAGCATCAGATTGACCTGATGCTGGGCGCTTCTTTCTCCAATTTATCGCATTACAAGCTAAAGCCTCATTCAACAACAACAATTACAAAATATTGTGGAAGACTTATTACAAAAATAGCTCATACAATTGAGCCAGAGTCCCTGTACAGTAACTGCCCTATTAGTCTCAAAGAAAGACGAGTTATGGAGAATGTGTGTAGATAGCCATGTTATCAATCAGATCATTACAAATACCGATTTCCCGTGCCGATATTGGAAGGCATGCTGGATTACTTATCCCGGAGCTAAAATTTTCTTAAAGCTATATCTCCGTAGTGGTTATCATCAAATTAGAATCCACCCTGGGGATGAATGGAAGATGGCTTTCAAGATGCATACGGGCTTATATGAATGGAGGGTGATGCCATTTGTCTTGTGTAACTCTTCATCTACATTTATGCAGTTAATGACAGAGAGTTTAAAATCACTACTAAATAAATGTTGTGTAGTTTATTTTGATGATATTTTGGTCTTTAGTAGGGAGACTGAAGATCATTGGAAACATTAAAGTGTAGTTTTTGATCTGTTATGAGCTCATAAGCTATATTTAAACAAGTCTAAATGTGAGTTCGCCACCACTTCAGTCCATTTCTTGGGTTTTATTGTTTCGGCAGATGGTGTCTGTGTGGATCCACGCAAAATTGTGGCTATTCAGGATTAGCCACAGCCTCGTTCCATTACTAAAATCTGAAGCTTCCACGATTTGGTCAATTTCTACTGTCGATTTGTGCGCGATTTCAGTATGATTATGACCCCATTGACAGATTATCTTAGGAATAGCACATTTAGTTGGAATGAACAACAACGTAGCTTTGAGACCATTAAAGCCACACTAATTACATCGCATGTCTTAATGACTCCGGACTTCACTGAGCCGTTTAATGTCGACACTGATGCTTCAGCGGTGGGAATTGGACCAGTGCTTTCTCAGGAGAACCGACCTATTGAATTTTATAATGAGAAATTGAGCCCGACAAGGCAAAGGTGGTCGGTATATGAGCAGGAATTATACATAGTTGTTTGGGCTCTTAAATAGTGGGAGTATTATTTGCTTCACGAAGATTTTGTACTATACAGTGATCATCAAGCCTTGTAGTTCATTAACACCCAAAAACACATTAATCGGATGCACACTAGATGGGTGATTTTTCTACAGCAATTTAGTTGTGTCCTTAAGCACAAGTTAGGAAGTCAAAACAGGGTGGCTGACACGCTGAGTAGGCGATCCACACTCCTTATTAACCTTCCTACTGAAATCACTAGGTTATACGGCAGTGATATAGATTTTGCAACACCGTGGGAAAGCTGTTTGGAAGAGAAACTGTATGAAGACTATACATTACACCATGGATTCTTATTTAAAGGCAACGCACTTTGCATCCCTCTGTAAGCCATGCATCAGCAACTGATCAAGGAGATGCATGCTGGAGGTCTTACGGTGCATCTAGGCAGAGAAAAGACCTTGATCCAGCTACAAGAACGCTTCTACTGACCACATCTACAAAGGGATGTTATTAGGTTTGTTGAGAGGTGCTCTATATGTCAAGTGTACAAAGGAGGCAGTCAGAACACTGGATTATACACCCCATTACCAGTGCCAGTATCAACCTGGGAGGACCTAAGTATGGATTTCATATTAGGTCTTCCACTCACCAAAAGAGGAGCTAATTCTATCATGGTAGTGGTTTATAGGTTCTAAAAAATGGCTTACTTCATTTCCTGTAAGAAAACTTGTGACGCACTGGGAGTAGCCAAATTATTTTTCAGAGAGATTGTTCGCCTTCATGGATTGCCCCGTAGCATCACCTCTGATCGCAATGTCAAGTTTATCAACCACTTCTCGAGAGAGCTTTGGAAACAATTGAAGACATAAATCAAGTTGAGCTCTGCATACTACCCCCAAACTGATGGCCAAATGGAGCTGGTAAACCAGACACTTAGAAGCATGTTGTGATGTTTAGTATAGGATCATCTGAAGCAATGGGATGATGCACTCAGCCAGGCAAAATTTGCCTATAATTTGATGGCGAATCGATCTACAGGTATGTGTCCCTTTCAAATTGTCTACACTAAACCGCCTAGCCACGTTGTGGATATAGCTGTGCTACCGAAGTGCCATAATGCGACTGCCCATAAGCTGGCCGAGAACTTTAAACATACACTAGAGAGAGTTGGCAAAAAGTTAGAACAGTCCAACGCATCCTACAAATCAAAAGCTGATGCACATTGCCGTTCCAAAATCTTTCACCCAGGCAAGCTAGTCATGGTGCGATTAAGAAAGGAAAGATTTCCTTTAGGCACCTGCCCTAAGCTAAGCCCTCGGAAGATCAGTCATGTTGTTATCAAGCAAAGGGTGAACGACAATGCCTACATAGTCGAATTACCTTTAGACATCCTTACTCCATCTACGTTCAATGTGGTAAATATTTCAGTATACCATCCTGTTGATTCAACGCCTACCCGCATTAGTTCGTCGGACACGAACTCTTCTGAGGTAGGGGAGAACTGATGTGTACACATGCTGTCTCAATTGCTCCTCAGGCTCATCTTATCACCTACACTTAGTCTCCACTACTCTCTTAACTAACTATAGCACCATAGTACATGATATATTTTCATTTCTGTTTTACTGTTTTTAGAAACTCGTTTGAGGAATAGGTTAATACATATAGCAACTGGAACAATGGCAAGGGCGGGAGATATACACAGATTAATAGAAAACAAGAATATTTTTGGTTCTTATTCATGTTGCTTTTCTTTCTCTGCTTTTCCTATTCCATTGCTTCCACAGCATTGAGCATCCTAATCTTCAGAAAATGAAATCAGCAAAATACAGAGAAAAAGAGTAGAAAGCTTTGTTATACTTAGTTCATCATCGCTGTTTCAATGATATTACAATGTATATATAAACATATGACTAAAGAGTTGGTTACAACTTAAAGGTCCAGATTATTCTTTGGAGAGCATCAACGGTGTTGCATATCATGCTCAGTAATAGTGGAAAATATGATAGCAGTGGTTGCGGAGCATAGCGCTTTATAAGTGCACTTTTAGATGGCTTATCAAGATGGTTTATTACTGTCCCTGAAGTTAACAATGGGCTCTTCAATTGTTAACTTGTTGCAAAGAAGATGAAATCGAGTAGAGCTTAGAGATTTAATGAAGATGTTTGCAGGTTGATCCTAGGATGCAATATGATGAACAATAACATGGCATGCTTTGATACAATCTCTGATAAAGTAATAGTCAATGTCAATATATTTGGTGCGAGTATGAAATAGCTGCTAAGCTGCGATATTCTGAAGGTTAAATTCCATGAGCAGATGACGTAGCCACATGACTTCACTTGAAATAGCTGCTAGGCCCAATATTCTGTCTTAGTTGAGGATTTGTCAACTGTTTGCTTTTTAATTGACCAGAAAACTAGAGTAGAGCCAAGAAATACACCGGGCAGAATTTCATGTTGTATTCTTCATTATTTATAGTGATGGTTTCCAACATCTCATCTACTAGAATTTCACTAAATTGTTTTATGATGGATATTTAGATTGTAAGAACTTTGTTCTCAACAAGGTTTTTTGACAAAAAAAATTCTATTGGAAAGACGCCGAAAACATAATTTACATCTAAATTTTAGTATTTTTTAATGTAATTTTCAAATGAAAAATGATTATTTTTTCTGGTGCATGCATAAACTTATTATAACTATAATTTTTGCTCTTAATAAATTTCATTATTTGATGTGAGGTTGTATTATTCTTAACTTCTTGCATAGTTTTACTTTATTAGAAATATTAAAACTTATTTGCCTTTACTATTTTAGCTAAATAATTTGATCATTGTGTAATTTTTATATTTATGTGAAAATGATAGATGTTGAATCTCAAGTAACTTGCTATTTAACACCAAAAAAAAAAACAACCTCTAGGGTTCTAACAGATTTTTCATCAGGAATAAAATATAGAAAAAATCTTATTAAGGCAAATGTCTTGTAATGCAAAATCACTTTGAGGCTTCGTTTGGGATAGCATTTTTACTATTTTATATTTCAGATCACATTCATAATTTTTGTTTAACCATTACTTTTTTACTGCTTTCAAAAAATAATTATGCTAGGAACTTATTTTTTTATAGTAACTTTTAAAAAAGCTGCTTTGTCCACATTAGTTTTACAATCATCTTTATAAAATCTGTAGCCATCCCAAACGGATCCTGCGTGTGATATATATCGGCGAACAACTTTTTTTTTTTGGAAAATTTGCTAGAAATGCTATTTCTGTAGAAATTATTCTATTTATGATGAATTTGTTTGCTAAAAATTAATATATTTTTTAGTATTATATGTGCTAATGATCACCAAGTTTGTTTTTAAGTAGCTTGCAATTAGTTTTAAGACTAATTATAAACACAAGCTAATAGAGAGTGCTTGAGAGGTCAATTCAAGTTACATAAGCATAATTCAACCATTATGTGTATTTTCTTATCTCCAAATGATATATCTAATCTAAGTTCTCTATTATTGTTAAAAAATCCTATGTGGATAACAAAACACAAACAAAAAATAGTAAGCATAAATGTCAAAAATCAAAATATGAAACTAAAATTAAAAGCTTTATTTACCAAGAATTTATTAAATTTGAAAATAAAAAAAATAGTTTTATGATAAAGCAAACAATTAAATATTTGTTTTAGTATAGAAAATTAAGATTAATTAAAAATCTTGCTAAAATAAACAAATTGTCTATTATGGGATTTTAGAAAACTGACAAAACAATTCCTAATCTTGTCCTTGAATAAAATTCATACATTAAAAGGATTGAAACATTAAAGCATGAATGGATTAGTGCAATATGTATGAAATCAAACTAATATGAGAGGACCAAACTAAAGTGATGAAATGCTAGAAATTTATAAATATTTTTACCTCATCTCAAGCTTTCCATTTATTGATTTGAATTGTACACTTTTTTATGATACTATTTAAATTGTGCATCGGAGATCTTTGTCAACACTTATTGAAGATTTTTTTATTCAAAATTTTTAAATTTGTTTGAAATTAACGAATAGCCTTCGGGATGAAAACAAATCCAAATATACTTTTTTGAGTCATAGAATGAGTCTAAATGATCATAGGTGGCCGACTCGCCAACAATACTTGGGCCCGCCAATATATAATGGGTGCTATTTTGTACATTATGATTATTATTACTATTATTTGAAATGAAATGGTTTGAACACATTTTTTATTAAAAAGATATAAAAAAAATTTAATAATTAAATATCATTTACCCTTAAAAGCTGAAAAAATAGTACAGTATCTCTAAAAATACTCTAGGAACTGCTAACCTATATTTGGTTCAGAAGTGCACAACCAACAACAAGAAGTAAAATTAGAAAATAATTTATATAAAAATTAAAAATTAAGATTTTTATTCAACAAAGTAAACAAAATTATTCTGTTTCACAAAATAGCAATCATATTCATTATTTATTAAGTTACTTTTATCTTATATAAATTTAAATCAAATTATCTTTATTTTGCCCTTCAATACCAAAAAAGAGTTGGGAGAGACTGAAAATTTCACGCTTATGAACTTTACATAACTTGATTAAAATTACTGAACTGAGATAGCTAACATGACACGCTCGCGTGCTGGCAGCTTCCATTGGCAGTTTCCATAGCTATTTGTATATTAAGGTTTTGTTTGTAAAAAAAAATCGTCTCCAAATGAAACCTAAGTAGAAAAATGAACATTTCGGTCTACCTACTGGTGATAAATTAACATTGCATAGCTGTGCTGTTAGACAATAGAGATCTCCGGCCCACGCACTCCTCTGAATCAGTCCCCTGGTTTTTGTCAAAAATAAAATTTGCTGGCATTAGAAGATCACGGTGGCCACCCCTGAGAAAAATCATCTCTGGTAAAATAAACCTTACAAATATTAGAATTGAGAGGAGCAGTCCAGAAGGAATCTGGCATACAAAAACCTAAGTTTAGTTCACATCTCGTTCGATATTTCGTACATAGAGTTGGTCAATATCGCTCGCTTCAACAAATGAACTTGTGCCATGTGTCCAGTTCCCAGAACCCACTCACCTCCCTATAGCCATGGACCCCTTGAGGAGGCAATATTGCACCCGCAGATCCGCAGGCGTTCTAAATTAAGTTACTTGCTCGCCAATATTTTCCCATAATTAGAGATTTCCCACACAGCTGAGTCTTTAATTTTGCCCCTCTTTTCCTCAACAATCCCCATCATTTTCGCAAGCCAAAAAATATAATTGCTCCCATGTCTTCGTCAAAAACCCAAATTTCATTCATCAAAGACCTCAACTCCAGCAATGTAAAGCCCCTGCAACCATTTTAACTCATTTAGTTGCTTCGAAATATGTATAAAATGCATTTTTTTATTCAAAAATGGGTTTTTTTTTTGTTTGAATAGTTGTGTAAAATTCAAAATCAAGATAATTAACGCTCTTGTTGCAGGAATTCACCTCGGGAGAAAGAGTTGTTTCCACTGAAGCCTTCTAAATCTCCGGAGACGCTACAGCTATTCGATGAGGGCCCGTCTTCTATGATTCCATCGACACAGGGAGAGCAACGCGAGCTCGAACCGGGGATAGCGAGGTACAAAGGCGTAGTGCTCCAACAAAACGGCAACTGGGGCGCTCAGATCTACGTTAACCATAGTCGCATATGGCTCGGAACCTTCAAGTCCGAAACAGCTGCGGCCCGTGCTTATGACAGCGCGGCCATCAAACTCCATCGCGGTGACTCCCACCGCAACTTCCTGTGGAATGATGTCACTATCAATGAGCCCGCGTTTCAGGACCTCTTCACCACCGAAGCCATTCTCGAAATGATCAGGGATGGCTCCTACGAACCCAAATTCATTGAATTCGTCCGTGCTATGCAATCCTCCAACACAGGTAGCGGCGGTGGCGCCGGCGCACCCGCATTACCGGCTGCGCCGGTCCTCATCGAAGGCGTTATATGTAGAGAAATGTTTCAGAAGGAGCTGACTCCGAGTGATGTCGGGAAGCTGAATAGACTGGTGATACCAAAGAAGCATGCCACTCGATACTTGCCGCCGGTGACGGCCGACGCGGTGGAGGAACTTCTGCTGGAATTTCGTGACCGGACGAATAGGCCATGGGTGTTTCGATACTGCTACTGGAGGAGTAGTCAAAGTTACGTATTCACTAAAGGATGGAACAAGTTTGTGAAGGAGATGGATTTGAGTGCCAGGGATACAGTAGTATTCTATCGCTGCGAAGAAAAGGAAGGGTTGCTAAGAAGGTCGTTTTGCATGATCGATATTATTCGCGGTACCGGAAGCATCGGTGGCGCAGCGGCCGACAACCCTGTGGAGGATGCAGAAGGGGTTGAGAAGCCTACTGGGTCGGACGAGGAGGATGGGAAGTCGGAGCATTTGATGGAGGAGGATGATAGCGGAGAGGAGAAAAAGGAGACGAAGCTTTTTGGAGTGTGGATTAGGTGAAGCGAAAGTAGAGCACCAATGAATTGAGACGAGATTGATCGGGCTATATCTACATGTATAAGACGGAGAAGTATATGGAACTATGGATTGAAAGCTGCAAGTCTCGCATGCCGACTAAGGCCTTCTCCAACCGAACTCCAAACGCATGAATGGCATCACTCGCGAGCTCCAGCTAAATGGCAAAACTTCTGGTATTTAGTTGCAGGTGAATAGTGCGACGTCAATATTGGCGTTGCATTGTTCACCTGCGTTATTTTTCTATCTACCAGATTTGCCGAAGAAACGCGCGAAGGAGAAAGACGGTTACCTGGACGCAAAATGGAGTTCGATTGGAGAGGAATCACGCCATTTTTATGTTACACTTCATTTTGGAGTGAAAAATGAGATTTTCGGTTGGAGATGCCCTAAGTACGCGGCCGAAGTAAGTTATTACTCTTCTTATTTTTTGACAATTTTTTTTTTTGAAGATTTTTAGCTTATGAGACGTAGGTTTTATTTGAAAGAGGTTATGAAGCATTAGTTTATAGATTAATTAGATTCTTTATTAATGTTTTTGAAGATGCATTGATGCAATTGTTAAAGCCTTATTAGATGTTGATTTTTTTGTTCAAATATTTTTCACAAACATTTATTTACTATGAATAATATTTTGTGGTATTATGAAGTGATTTGATTAGGTTTTTTTTTTAATGGTATTGTATATAAGCATTGATATTGAATTCACATAATTCGACCCAAAATGTTTAATGGTAAAGCTCACCTTCAGGGTACCTAATTAAGAACTTGATAAACTTGTAGATTTTATTATTCAAAGTCAACATAATACAACAAACACCTATACATGCATATATGGTTGCAAATGGATTTACATGGTAATAGGAAAACAGTAAGGATTGGCTTCATAATAAGGGGATACATTAGCAACATTAAATGGGGTCAAAGCATTATGCTCTTTTGGTAAATGAATGTTGTAAGCTTTGTTTTTGATACGTTTAACTATTCAAAATTATTCGTTTACCTCTGGTTTGAGCATCCCAAAACATCAAGGTGGAAAACATTCTCATCTTAGATGAATCTATACTAGATCAACTTCTTTGAAAATTGCGGGATTTTTAGTCCCACTTGCTTGTTTTTTATACTTAATGTTTTGTTTCAATATCATTTCCTTTATTTGCTCACACAACATTTGGATTTTTTACTCTCTCTTTTCAGCATCGATGTTACAATCATTCATTGGCAAGGGTGGAACTGATTCCAATGGCATGATGAAGTTGTGGCCATACACAAGCTTAAATGGGCTATGATGTATAGTTTGACTAGTGGATCTACTGTATGCAAGCTCCGCCTATTCCAACACATGTTCCCATTCTCGTATATTTTTTTCCAGCAAAACACCACAAGAGATTGCTCAAATTATGAAAGCCGGACTTGATTTGGTATCTGTTTGAGGATGAGTTGCTAAACTATATTGGATTTTAGTTCCCAATTTTCCTCATGAAGTTTTTTAAAAATGGCATGGAACTTACCATCAAGTTGTGGCCATACCACTTCCTAGAGATAGAACTCAATGGCATGGGATGCTGCACAACATGAAGTATGTCATTTTGAAATCCATAACTACCATTATTGAATCTTTGTTCTGCTGAGTGTATGGAAGACCGACAACAAAATTAATGCTAATGTTGGTCCAAGAAGTATTGGACACTGACATATATAAATATAATCTTGTGTTTTGTCCATGAGCCATTGTTATGTTGCAAATATGACATTGCTTAATATATCGATCCACATCCCTTATCAATAATGACAAAAAAAGCTTTTCTTGAATAAGAGCAAGTGTCTTATCTTACCGCTATCAAAGGGTCTAACCAAACTCTTGTTATGGCATTTGCATATAATAGCTTCATGAATTGATCCTCATAGACTATATTGTTTGTAACAAAAATAGATGTCTGCGGGCCACATGATACTAGCGAAAAGCTACAAAATCTATTTGGTATTTCTCTTGTTTCTCTTTGAAATCAATGTCATAGGAATGCATTTTTTTTGGCACTTAAAACCCAATGAATTTGTTTGACATTATGCTTAGTAGGAGTTAGCGCCTGGTAAATGTGTTTGCCATTTGGTTAAACAAGTCGTATTTGTGCTTAAGAATCTAATGGAAAGAGGGAAGATACTGGCCCATTTGAAATGTTTACCTTTAAATATGTTTTGGCTATGGAGATATTTGAATGTCTTACGATATGAGAATATAACAAACTCATTAGTTATCAAACAATGACTCCAATGATTAAGTGCCCACACAATAACTAAAATTTTTTTTATCATAGGCAAACTATTTTCTCCTAGTGTTGTTGAGTTATTGACTAAAAAAGAAGATGGGATGCCCTCCTTGACTCAGCATAACTCAAATTAACACATTGGAGGCATCACTTTTTACATAATAGACCTAACTGAAATAATGCATAACAAGCATTTGGGTGGATATAACTAGCAATTTTAATTTGTTGAAAGCGAACTGAGTTTCTTTATTCCACTGAAAGTGTTGTGCTTTTAGAATTTTTATCAAAGTTATTGTCACAAAACTAAATTGTTTGATAAATTGATGATGGAAGTACATCAAATCATAAAACCTTCATACATCGGTGAATGATTGACAGATAAGCCATTCAAAAATTGCTTATACTTTTGTTTGGTCAATCTCAAATTCAGTGGCTAAAATGTCAAAAATCCGAAAAATTAATTTGGTTAGTAAGAAATTGGCAGTTCTTCAAAGTAGCATAAAGTCATTATTCATGAAGTATTTGTTGAAGATGATTTAGATGCTCACCAAAGGTCCGATTGTATAGTAATATATCATCGAAGTACGCCACCACAAACTTGCCCATAAAAGATCTAAAAATCTAGTGTATATGGTGCATAAAGTTGCTAGGTGAGTTGAATAATCCAAACAACATAATAGCCCCCTTGATGCATTTTAATAGCTATATTCCATTCGTTATTGGCTTGTAATTATATTTGGTGATGTCTGCTTTGCAAGTCAATTTGGAAAAGATCAGCAAGCCATGGAGTTGGTCTAATGAGTCATCAAATTGAGGGATTGTTGATGGATGAAAACTTCAAGTTGATCACCATATATGCTTGTAGAATCTAATCAATTTTTTGTTATTGGAATAGCTACCATTGTTTATGATTATGATGTTGGGTAGCCCAAACACGATGTACCTTCTAAAAATTATGTTTTTTTAAAGTTGTTTTCAATCTTATACGTGGCATTCATATAGCTCAACATCTCTGATCACCTTGACCATCATAGTCTAACACATAGGGAATTGACCATTCTCTATAAAATATTATTAGAAATCTCTCTTTCAATACTAATTATGATTCATTCTTAAAACTTATCTACCTTATACTATTTGAGTTAAATAATTTGAAAATCATGTATTTTTTATTTATTTATGTGAAAATGGTAGATGTTGAATCCTATGTAACTTGCCATTTAACACAAAAAACAAAAACCTCTATGGTTCCAACAGATTTTCCATAAAAAATACAATATAGAAAAAATCTTATTCTAGCCAATGTCTTATAATCCAAAACAATTTTGAGGCTTCACTTGAGATAGCTTTTTTATTATTTTGCTTTTTAGATCACAATCATAGTTTTTATTTAGCCACTACTTTTTCCCTACTTTTCAATAATTTTTTGTGCGAGGAAACTGCTTTCTACAGTAGCTTTCAAAAAAGCTATTTTTTACACATCGACTTTACAACCACCTTTATAAAAAGTTACAGCTATCCCAAATGAACCTTAATGTAATATATATCAACAAACAAATTTTTTTTTTGGAAAATTTGCTAGAAATGCTATTTTCTGGCAGAATTTATTCTATTTACGATGAGTTTGTTCATTAAAAATAAATATATTTTTAGTATTACATGAGCTAGTGATCTTCGAGTTTGTTTTTAAGTAGCTTGAAATTAGTTTTAAGACTAATTATAAACACAAGCTAATAGAGAATGCTTGTGAGGTTTCAAGTTACATAAGCATAATGACATCATTATGTTTATTTTTTTATCCCCAAATGATAAAACTAATTTAAGTTCTCTAATATTGTTAAAAAATCCTATGTGGATAACTAAACACAAACAAAAAATAGTAAACATAAATGTCAAATTCAAAGTATGATACTAAAATTAAAAGCTTTATTTATCAAGAATTTTATTAAATTTGAAAATAAAAAAATAGTTTTATGATAATGAATGCAAACAATTAAAATTTTGTTTTAGCATAGAAAATTAAGATTCATTAAAAATCTTGCTAAAATAAACAAATTATCGAAAATAGGTATTGAGAAAAAAAGTTCAAATATACTTGTTTAAGTCATCAAATGAGCTTAAATGCCCGTAGAGTCATTGGTGGGCGAGCTGCTAACAGCGGTTGGGCCCGCCGGCATAAATTGGGCGCTCTTTTATATTATTATTATTATTATTTAAAATGAAAAGTTTGAACAAATTTTTTATAAAAAGCATATAAAAGACTTTTTAAATTTAATAAATATCATTTACCCCTAAAAAATCGCTTAAAAAATAGTACAAAATCTCTAAAATACTACAGGAACGACTAACCTATTTTTGGTTCAGAAGTACACAACCAATTAACAAGTAAAATTATTTAATATATTTGTCCAACAACGTCGACAAAATTATTCTGTTTCACAAAATAGCACTCGTATTCATTATTTATTACATGACTAAACCAAAAGATAACACACGTTCTAAATTAAGTTATAATTTGCTCACCAATATTTTCCCCTAATTAGAGATTTCTCGCGCAGCTGAGTCCTAAATTTTGCCCCTCTTATCCTCAACAATCCTCCTTATTTTCACAAGCCAAAAAATATAATTCCTCCCATTTCTTCGTCAAAAACTCAAACTGATCCATTCATCAAAAACCCCAACTCTAGCAACGTAAAGCCCCGGCAGCAACCATTTTAACTCATTTAGTTGCTTCAAAATATGTATAAAATGATTCAAAAATGGTTTTTTTCTTTGGTTTGAAAAGTTGTGTAAAATTCAAAATCCAGAAAATTAACGCTCTTGTTGCAGGAATTCACCTCTGGAGAAAGAGTTGTTTCCACTGAGGCCCTCCAAACCTCCGAAGACGCGACAGCAATTTGATGAGGGCCAGTCTTTTATGATTTCATCGATGCAGGGAGAGCAACGCGAGCTCGAACCGCTGATAGCGAGATACAAAGGCGTAGTGCTCCAACAAAATGACAGCTGGGGTGCTCAGATATACGTTCACCATAGTCGCATATGGCTCGGGTGATGGAAGCAAAAAAAAAAAAACATAACAAAAACTAGAAGAAGAGAAACCCAAAATAAAATTTCTGTTTACAATAGGGTTCACACCCAAAAGGAAATAAAACAGAGAGAGCAAACTGTTTTGCTTCTTCACAGAATTTTAAAACATACTGGAACAAGCAGTTAAAACCGTTCGAAAATAAACAAAATAAAATAAAAATCGAAACGTCACGTTGCTTGGTTTGGAAAAATCCAACTATCTCCCCCTCAAACAAAAACTTTCTTCAACCCAAGCATCTTCAGTAGCTTTACTAACCTCGGTATCGGCAATGCTTTGGTGAATAAATTAGCTACATGATCTTCTGCGCTGCTGTGCTCCATGCTAATGTGACCCGTCTTTACTACATCTTTGATAAAATGGTAACGCACATCAATGTGCTTACTCCAGCCATGTTGTACTAGATTTTTGGCCAACGCGATCGCCAGTTTGTTGTCCACATAAATTGTTGCAGCTTCATCAATCTCTTCATAAGATTCCTTCAACAAATTCTTCAACCACATTGCTTCACAAGCCGCAGCCGTCATTGCTATATACTCTGCCTCACATGTAGATAAAGCTACAACTTTCTGTTTCTGTGTGCTCCAAGTGAAGGTTGTATCACCAACATAAAACGCAAATCCACTTATGCCCTTTCTTTCCTCATGATCATTTGCTCAATCATTGTCATAATATCCAAGTAACCTCATGTCTCCACTGCACTGATAATAAAGGCCAAACTCAATCGTCCCACTGATATATCTAAGAATCCTTTTTTATGCAAACCAATGAGACTACCTCGGATTCTCCATGAATCTATTCAAGATTCCCACACTATACACAATGTCAGGCCTTATCACTATCAAGTATCTGAGGCTTCCAATCAAACTTTTGTACAATATCGGATCAACCAAATTTCCTTCTCCTTTTGTGAAACAAACTCCAATTTGCATTGGTGTTGACACACTATTGCAATGATTCATTCTTGTTGACCTCATTTCTATATGAGGTCACTAAGACCTACTTGAGTTTCTTTCTGGTGACCTAATGATTGGAAGATGTCTACTTGTCAATCATATAGGTCCCAATCAAATCCAATCCAATCCTAATCAAATTCAATTCCACTTTTCAATTCAATTTCTAGTCCAACTTTCAACCAACTTTCAATCAACCTTCAAGTCATATTCAATCAATCTCAATCATTTATTTGATTGTCATTGATGTGAATAATTCAAACGCAACCATTCAACTCCAAAGTCCAATCTGAATCCAGGACTACAAACTAAATCCCAGGGTTAGGAACTCAGGTCCTGAAACCCTTTCTGGGTGATTTTTCTGTCACCTTGAAGCCCAATCAATTGACCTCTGAATCATGATCTATCAATTGCGTATTATTTATACATGTCTCTAAGATCAACACACTAAATTTGAGCTCAATCTGAAGCTCCTAGCCCTAAAAATTGAATTGATTTTCAAAGGCTATAAAATTTTTAAATATTTACCGCCTATGCCACTAGACTTGTCACTTAGTGGAAACTGACCTTGGGACCTTCCCCAAAGCCTTTAATCATATCTATGACCTTTGTTATGATTTGTTGATAATTAATCCACACTTTGTTGGACCTAGTTTGACCCAGAATTGACCAGGGGTCAAAATGCCTAAAATGCCATTTAAGAAAAATTTAGAACTTTTCTCCAAAACTCAACATGGCTCAACCTTATCAACCTCTGAAACCTATCCCAATGAATCCTAAATATCACTAGGGACACTTTGGACTCAAAGTCACTCTTTGGTTTGACCTGGTTGACCAAAATGCCTCTTAAGGGTTTAAACACCAATTTCAAATCAAATGAACTCATCTTGACTTGAGACTGCTTCCATTTAGTTCATATGATCAATTTAAACTCAATAAACCATACCCTTGACCCTAGGTCAGCTTGGTTGACCAAGTTAACCAAGTTTGACCAAGCACAAATACACATTTATCTCTTTCAAACCCTTTGACCAAGGCCTTGCCAAATCCATTCAAACCCTTGGGATGACTCATTAGGAACCTAGAAGATCCCCCTTTGAAGGCCCAAGCCTTGGGCCCACTTGGGTTAGCCATATGGCTTGACCCAAGTGTCCAAAGAGGGTTCTCCATGAGCCATACCTCAACTCAAACCAAACCAAGTCAAATCAATAGTGGCATTGGGTCCCCCATAACCCACTGCACATACACTAGTAGACCCAGCCCTTGTGTCAACTTAGGTTGGGAATTGGGCTAGCCTAAAGGGGTCAAAACCACTTTGGATTGAGCCATTTCCCAACCTAGGCTTCCCCATGCCCAACTAACACTTCCATTGGGTGGTCGTAGGCCCAACCCACCTACCCTAGTCAGCCCAACCCTTGGGTTGACCTTGGCCAACACTTAGGCTCGCTCAAAATGGTGAAAACCACTTTGACCCGTGCTATCTTACACCATAGACCAGACCATATCTAACTAACACTTGCATTGGATAGGCCTTGACCCAATGCACCTCGCACATCAACCCCAACCCATGACTTGACCCAGGTTGTACCCAAACCAACCCAAACCGTACAGGTTTGGGTCAACCCGAGCCATGTTTTTGAATTGGGCTTCACCATGGCAAGCAATCCCTCAATTGACTTCACCTGACCCCCAAACACCTTTCCACTTCATCCTGACCCAGCAAGTAGCCGGAGGTGGCTGAAATAAATGAAAAACTAGCTCTGGTTGTCCCCCCTTCACGAGCTCTGGCCGAAGCTTCCCCAAGGTCTGAGCTCTGCCCGAAGCTTGGGCCCTCAAGAGGGGTTTCCTAAGGACCCAATGGATCATCTCATTGGTTTAAGTGGGTTTGGCAAGGCCTTGGTCAAGGAGTTTGAAAGGATTAAAGGTATGTGTAAGCTTGGTAAAACATAGTTGACTTGGTCAACCAAGTTGACATAGGGTCAAGGGTTGGGTCTCTTGAGTTTAAATTGATCATATGAACTCAATGGAAGTGGTTTCAAGTCAAGATGAGTTCATTTAGTTTGAAATGACCATTTAAATCCTCAAGGGGCATTTTTATCAACCATGGTTAACTTAATCAACCAGGTGTTGACCCTGATTTTCCCTCAGGCTTGGTCAAGGGAGTTGACCTGGCCAAATTGACCAAGTCAGGGCTCAAGACCCTCTCCCTTGTGTTCAATGGGTCAACTTGAGTCTGTTGAGCCCAGACCCAGGCCCTGGGTCAACCTGGTTGACCAGGTCAACCCAGGTTGACCCATTAGACCCATATGGGTCTAAATCAAGTCCAAATTAGATTCAAACCCAATCCAGGGCTCTCCAAGCCCCATTCTCTCCTCCACTGGACTCAGTGGGTCAGGCTTGACCCATTGGGCCCAAGTCTTGGTCCTGGGTCAACCTAGTTGACCAGGTCAACCCAGGTTGACCCAATAGGCCCTAATAGGCTTAAATCAAATCCTAATCAGATCCAAGCCCAACCAAGGACTTCAAGGCTCATACCCTCCTCCCTTGGACCCACTTGACTAGGGTTGACCAAGTCAACCCTTGACTTGGTCAACCTAAGCCATTAATAGGTCAAAATGACCCATTAAGAGCCATTTAAAGTCCTAAACCCTTTCCTAATCCATTCAAAACCTAAACCCACGGCCAAGGCCTCTATTTTCCCTCCTAATCAGCCCTAGGATAGATCCTAGCCGTTGATCTTGAACCCTAGCCTTTAAATAGATGAATTAGGGCTCTTAGGAGAGGATCTTGCTCTTACTCTAGACCTAGACGTTCCCAAACCCTGAGAATTGGCATACGAGCTCCCTAGGTCTTCCTCCACCCTCCCCAAGTCAAACCCCGACGGTCAAACCCGCCGGCGGCGAGATCTCCGGCGAACCGAGGCTTTGAACCTTCCCAGGCGATTTCCCGTTGATTCAAAGCGTTTGAGACCGCGATTTCTTCTACAAATAGGAGCGTGGACAATCTATAAGTGCAACCAACCCTTATACATCCAAATCCATCCATAAGCCAAGGTGAAAACTCAAACCCTAGCATAGAACACTTAGGGTCAAATAGCATCTTGTTGAGTGCGCTTCGAGCCAAACTAACTATACCACATGATTTCTGTTCATGCCTAGATCCTAAGTCTCAATTTTCATTTGATTTTGTTCACCCGATCGCGAGAACGGGTCAAAAAACCCATTAGGGTTTCGGGTTACGTATTCAGCCTGATACGTCTGATCAGAACCGTTGATTTTACGATCAACGGTTCTGATCGCGTCGTTCCGCGGCTAAGGTCCGACCGCGGATACGATCCCGCGGTCACTGCTCCCGTCTGGCTCGATCTGAGCCGTTGATCCGCGCAGCGGCAGATCTAACGGCAGCGCTTCGCTGCCGTCGTTTTAAGTAACGCGGGGCCCGCCGCCGCCAATCATTGGCAATGATTGCGCGGCGGCGCAATCATTGCCAATGATTGGAAAACGCGTCCGCGTTTTGAGCCAGCGAACGGGAGGCTGACACGTGGCCCACCGAGCCGCCGCCGCCGGTAATTTTATTTATATATTATTTAATTTAAAATTTATATATATATATATATATATATATATATATTAATATATTTTAAATTTTTACTTTATTATTATTATTTAAATATTATCTAATATTATAATATTAATAACAATATCATTATTTTAATAATAATATTATTGTTATTATTATTATTATTATTATTATTATTATTATTATTATTATTATATTATTATTATTTTAGTTATTATTGTTATTATTATTATTATTATTATTATTATTATTATTATATTATTATTTTAGTTATTATTGTTATTATTATTATTATTATTATTATTATTATTATATTATTCTTATTATTATTTTAATTATTTTAGTTATTAATTATTATTATTATTATCATTATTATCATTATTATACTATTATTATTTTAATTAGTTTAATTATTTTAATTATCATTATTTTTATTATTATCATCATTATTATTATCATTACTTTAATTATTTTAATTATCTTAATTATTATTAGTATTGTTATTATTATTATTATTATTTTGTTATTATGATTATATTATTATTATTATTATTTAAAACCTATTTTTAATCTATTATTACTATTATTAGCATTATAATAGTATTAATATTATAATGAGTAATAATGTTATTACTTTGATAATAATAATATTATATTATTATAATATTATTATATTATTATAATTAGCATGTAATAATATTAATGTTATAAATAATAATAAATAATAATATCATTATTATGTTGTTATAATATTGACTATTATTATTATTAATATTATTATAATATAATATTATAATTAATAATAATATTATTATTTTAATAATATTATTATTATGTTAGTGATTATATTATTATAATGTTAGCATTTGATTATTATTAATATTATTAAAATATTAATTTTTTTTTTTTTTTTTAGTTAATAATATTATTACTATCCTTAATAATAATATTATTACATTAATATTAGTATCATGATAATATTAATATTTATATATATTATTATAATATTTTGATTATTATTTATTTTTAAAATTTAGATATTATTATATCTGATCTATTTTGAAATTATTAATTATTTTTCAAATATTAATTATTTTCAAATATTAATTATTTTAAATTATTTTAAAATTACCTTTGAACCTATTAAACTTCAAAAATTCATAACTTTCCCGTTTTAAACCGGATTTTGACGCACAATACCTCGTTCTTTTCAGAAAAATATGAATATTAATTTAAAATTATTCCCTGTATGTGATTCTGTCATTTCTGGATGTTTTCTGTATTCCTATGTTATTTAATTATTTAAATATTATTTAATTAATATAAATAATTATTTTTATAATAAAAAATTATTTTAAAACCCCCTCGGTGGCTGGTAGACCTCCCATGCTTATGAACTAAAATACTTCCAATTATCTTATTTTTAAACTTACATTATTATTATTTATAATATTTATTTATTTTAAAAAAAAATGATTTTAAAATTATATATTATTTAAATCCCCCAATTTTGGGAAGTCTATCCCTCATGAAACTTTAAACCTAGGACCTGTATGTGAACAGAATTCATGTGGGAGAAGGATTAGTGAATGATTGTGTCTCAATCATTCACTAATCACTTCATTAGGTGCCTTTACTTAGTGTTTTCGTAGTCCTTGCATGTGTAGGTTGCACAAGCACGTAGCCTAGGCTCTCCTAGATTTAAGGACATGGCTTGATGTGTTTATATCTGCTGCATTTACCCTCTGTATTATGCCTAAGGGTTAGTTACTTCATTTCACTCCTATATAACGTAGTGACTCCCTAAGGACAACAATTAAGGACCCGTCTAGCAAACTTAGAAAAATTTCAGGAATTAGGGTAGAACCCCGAATGACTTGAAATTTGAAACACTTAAACATAGTGACATCCTAAACCCCTCAGAATTTTCTAGGAATTTTCTGGACTCTTTAAAACACTTAATTAGCAAACCCTAATTTACCCGTTAATTAAGCCTTAGAAACTTCAGAAAAATATAATAAATCCATTTTAAATCAGAAAAATACCCATAATACCTTAAACTCTCCAAAACTCATTCCCCAACCTTAGATAATTAGGGCCCCCTAATTGAACCTTAATCTGGACTTTAATTCAACCTTAATCAAAAATCACCTTTTCGCCTTAATTAAATCATTAAAAATTATTAAAAATCCCAGATTTTCCCCAAACACTTGGGAACACCTTCTTAGGTCATTTCTGACCTTTGGGGGTGATTCCAATCAGTTTGGAGCTGATTTGGGCCAAAACCCCCAAAATCCCCCTAATTAGGCAATTTCGATAATTCCTTTAATTGCCCCAACTTCTAAAAATCATAACTAATTATAGAAAATTCCAAAATGGGCAAACTAAAAGGCACCTAACTCTAATTAAGGTCTAGTATTTATTAAAAATATTAGGTGTCCAGAAACCAACTGAAATTAAAAAGTCAACTCTTCGGTCAACCGTAGTATATAGTCTAGGGCCCGAAACTTCTAAAATTCATAACTTTGTGTAGGAAACTCCAAATCCAGCAAACTAAAAGGCATTCAACTCACATTAAGGTCTAGTATTTGTTAAAAATATTAGGTATCCAGAAATCAACCAAAATCAAAAAGTCAACAATCCGGTCAAACTTAGTTCAAAACGAGACCAAAACTTTAGAAATTCATAACTTTGGATAGAAGAATCCAAACTGGGCATGCTAACTGTCTAACTGATCAGGTTAAGGCCTAGTATTTTATGAAAATATTAGCTGGTCATAAATACCCTTTAATCAAAAAGTCAAATTTGGACCCCCTTTTACTTAGTGTATAGGTGGACCCCGAACCCCCCTAAAACTCATTAATGCAATTTAAACTTTAAATATTATTACCCTAAGAACTAAAATTGATCCACACATTAAATCAACTAAGATAGATCTCAATTCACTAATATTTGGACTTTAAATAAAATTCACTTTTCAGACCTACAACCAACCTGGACAGTAGGCAATTGTAACTAACTACCCAGCTTAGGATCTACCTCAGCCACACAGGCTTTTACACACACTGTAGAATTGTTTGCTAGGGCACCACTTTTAGGCTTAGGTTAGGCCGGTGTTTACTTTTCTGCTGCGTGCCGAGTCTTCCGGATTTCATTGCATGTTGTGATTGAACTATTGGTGTGTTTGTTTACTTTTACTGCACTCTGGGAATTGATGTGATTGCACGATAGACTACCCATAGGTTAGGATCGAGGTTGATACTAATGATGTTTTCTGCAGGTGGCCATGCTCATGCAGCGCTAAATATAAGGGGGGCAATAATCATGATTTAAAAATTAATGCTGTTTTATGCAGGTGCTTCAGAAATTGCTCAGCCCCCCTAAATAAATGAGGGCTAATTGAAAATCATTATAAATTGCTACAGGTGCTCCAGAGCTTGCTTAGCCCTCAAACATTTAAGAGCATGGCCAAGTGTGGCTGTGATGAGTATTTTCATTTCTATATAAATTGCTTGGGATAATATAAAATTGCTTGGGTTGATTTTTTTTAGGATAACCTTGCAGGAGAGTCTAGATTTACTGCTTTCATTTAATGTAAATGGTTTGTAACTTGGTATTGAGTTGTGAAAGTTTATTTTGAGTGGGGATACAAGAATCCAAAGGTTGGATGCCCAAAGAGAAAAGGACACCCAATATGAGGATAGTCCTTTTCTGTTTGAGAATCCAAATTTGGATTATTCTACTACCCGAGGAGTCCAAGGAAGCTGAGGTCCAAGGAGTCCGAGGAAGCTCAGATCCAAGGAGTCTAAGAAAGAGAAGATCAAGAAGATGAAGACCGAGAGTATCCCACTCAAAATAACTTGCGTCAGTCTTAGGATTAGAAATCTGGGTTGTTGGCAGTGGTGCCCGGCCACTTTAATTTTCTGCAGACCCTGGGTTGTAATTAAGGGCAGTTGGCCTATGGACATTTATTAATTTGTTTGGATAATTTTGATGTGTTTTATGATTGTGTGCCTCTAGGATTGTTTGCTTTTCTTAGTTTCTTGGCGTTTTGCATGTCGCTTTTGTTTTAGCCTGGATTTCGTTAGGCTCTTTAAGGACTAAAACTTTTTCTACTCCCAACTAACATTCAAATTTTAAGATTTAAATAATTTAGAAACTTAACGACCTAGGGAATTGCCGGAATCGTCCGGGGTAGCATGCATATCGTTGCATTTCTCTCTTTCCTTCTATAAGACACTTCCCCGCCCGTGGGTAGAGTCCGGATAATCTGACCTATGAGGATGAGGTGCCGGACCTGGGGAAGCCCAGTCTAATTCCAAAAATTATTTTTATAAGCCTTTTTAAAGTTCTATGCATACCTGATTCGGATACTCTAACTAGCATGCATTGCATTAGAAACTAACTAAATCAAAATTTTAATTGCATTAGTCTTAGGAGCATACACCCTACATAAGTCCAGGGCCAATTAGGAAATCCTCTAGATGTCGGCCCTATCTCCGAGAACTATGACCCACCTACCCATCCTTCATAAATGACTGGACAGCATGGTTTTAAAGCGATTAGGTGGTTAGCTGGCTCCCCCTTCCAGGCCGGGGTAAGTCCAGGTTTTACATTGCATTAGTTAGGACACGGGTGTTAGTGTTGCGTAGAACACTAAACCCACCATAGATTCAGGATTCAAGGCTACTATTGTTCCGTAGTACGCCTCATCAGTAGGTAGGTCTTCTGTCTTCCAGAGACCCTAAAACCTACATATCTGTGTCACACGGATGACGCCACCTCCATCCTTCCCTCCTGCATGTTTCGAGTGCATGATTTATTTATTTTTCTCCAGTTTCTTCTCACTACCTTAGTCCCTCCGGATGCTGATGTGAGCCGTGCATGTTGACTAAGCCTAGTTGAACCTCTCTTTCCCTTCGAGTAGGACTTCCTAGTCTCTGCCCTATGTGCCAATCCCAATTTCGAAAGAATAATGTAGAATCCTTAATCGAGAGTATTCTCAGGCTCCGGCTTGAGATGTAATTAACCACGGGGGCTTGCGCCCGTGGG
This sequence comes from Dendrobium chrysotoxum, assembly GCA_019925795.1. Classification (NCBI taxonomy): domain Eukaryota; kingdom Viridiplantae; phylum Streptophyta; class Magnoliopsida; order Asparagales; family Orchidaceae; genus Dendrobium; species Dendrobium chrysotoxum. Next base: position 47,518,556 of record CM034309.1, read on the forward strand.
AAACCGCATCCCACTCTCAAATAAACCCCATTCGAGCTAATGTATCGGGTGGGGGAAACCCGTTGTGACGATCAGATCATATATATTATTACCCATCGGGGTGTGCTGGTGAGAGCCACTATCCTCAATGGTTAATCGTATGCATGATCGAATCTGCCCTTCCATTGGCCAGATACTGTCTTCCCTCGCGGGGCGATGGTGTCTGTTGAGTCCTTTCGGAGGTCCACAGGTTTCTGGCGACCACGGTGGGACAGGTTTCTCTCTTCATCTTTGGATTCTATATTATTCTCTCTTGTTTGTACTCCGGGATTGGTACTCCTTAGATTAGGTTCGTCCCACTCTTAGTTAGGGTCCTTCCTTAGTTAGGATCGTCCTTCTTTTTCTTAGTTAGGGTCCCCCCCCCTAGCTAGGTTTCTTTCTTTCCGTTCTTCTTAGTTAGGGTTTCCCCCTAGCTAAGCTTCCTTTCCTTCTGACCTTCTAGGTCATTTCGTTCCCTATCTATCATTCATCTTCTCGTTATTTCTTACTAATCATTTTAAATTTCTTTTCTTCTTCTTGGCAGACAGTGCCATGGCTTCCTTCGTGCCTTCCGTTACTTTCAGTTTTGGTTCTGACGCGCGGGTGACACTTCCTGAGTCCCTGCTAGCCAGTCCTCCCGCTGGAGGAATCACTTTTGGTTCCTTCACTGACTCGGCCTTCGTCACTCTTGGCGGGCCGACCCCTGCTGAGGCTGCTGCCTACTCTCCTCCCCAGAGGAGGGCTCGCGCAGCCATGCGACCTTTTGGACGTCCAGTTGCTCGGCGGACAGCCCGGGCACCTGCTCGTCCTACTCCTGTTCGTGTGCAGCCGGCACACCCTGTGGTTAGGCAGCCAGTGCCTAGACCACTCCCTGTTCAGCCCACTCGTCCAGCGGTTAGGCGACCAGTGCCTATCGCACCTGTTGTTCAGGCTGCCCCGGCCCCTCAGCGCCGGCAGGCAGTAGTTACCCCTGTTGTTACTCCGGCAGAGGTAGCTCGTGTTCGGGTTCCCCCTCCTTCTTCCTCCAGGAAGAGGGGTGCCCAGACCGAGGCTCCTTCGCCTTCCTCCCGTCGGGTTTCAGCTTTCGCTCGACTGTCTCACCCAGAGACCCTCGTGCAGACCCCGACACTTCCCGTACTTCCTGTTCCCCCTGCCACTCAGGTGGTGGGTTCAGATGTTGCTTCGTCTTCCGCCTCCGGCCTTGGGAGAAGGGCCCGGAGGAATAGAAACCGTAGACTTCGGTTGGCTGCATCCGAGGCAGACAGACAGCGGATGGCAGATTCATTGGCTCACCAGGAGCCAGTTCAGAGGAGAGTGGTCCCTAGGCAGCGGGCACCACGACCAGTTGCAGTTTCCCCTACCCCGGACGTTACAGTTGCCCCTGAGATAGCAGCGGTTCAGGGAGGACGCTTTTCCCCATTGACATACAGTGGTGATGAGGAGGACGTTGCTCGCATTGCGGCGGCCCCTCCTGTCGCTACTACTTTACCACGCGCTAGGGTCCCCAGGGATGATGCTGCTCGAACCCTCTCTCAGAGGATTCGGAGTATTATCCGCTTAGCGCGGGGTCGAGGCCCTGTCAGTCGAGAGAGGTTACTCCACCAGATTTCTCAGGCGTCCGTTCAGTTGCAGAGACAGACTGCTAGACAGAGGTACAGGTGGCAGAGAGGACAGCCACCCAGGCAGCCTGTTAGTTCAGTTCCGTTGGTGAGACCACAGACAGTTACTCCGGTTGTTGGACGACGCCCACGTCGTCGTGGACAGAGGCAGCAGTTGGAGCCTCCCAGACCCCAGCTCCCTTCAGTTGTAGTAGCCCCGCAGCAGTCAGTTGCCCCTACTGGGTCCCGTCGCAGCAGATGGGTGTGGAGACGACGACAGGCAGAGTCCCCTGTCGATACAGTACAGCCAGTTCAGGCAGTTGAGCAGTTAGAGGCAGTTGTTCCTTCTGGATCAGAGGCAGTTCCGATGGTCTGTGATGCAGCAACGGACGATGATGTTGCAGTTTCTCCTAGTGGTTCACCGGTTCGGGCAGAGCCAGCCCTTAGCCCTTACGAGACTTCTTCCCCTTTGAGTCCGTATGCAGAGGACTTCCATCAGACCCTCTACAAGGATGAGGCACTTGAGGATGATTTACTCGAGGAGGAGTCAGATGGAGACATACCGGTACACAGAGTGTGTGTGGTTACTAGACGTGGCCACTCAGACGAGCAGATAGAGGCAGATGATGATGATGAGCAGGGAGAAGCTGAGGTAGGAGGATCTCCCCGGTCAGTTGAGACAGATGCCACAGTACTACAGTTACAGACTCAGATGGCAGAGATGGCCAGGGCCATGGCGGCGATGACAGCCCAGTTGACAGCTTTGGGGGCGATGCCCCAGATGACGGGCGTAGGCACTCCTGCTACGTCCAGGGACGAGCCAGCAGCACCACCTGTAGTCGCACCAGGTCCTGTGGGAGTAGACAGGGCCCAGAGAGCAGTTCTAGTGGCACCGACAGCAGTTGCTTTTACTACCCCAGTCCAGAGTCAGTCAGTTCAGTTGTCAGCCGGACAGATTCAGGATCTGATTGCCCAGAAGGTCGAACAGGCCATTTCCTCCAGGAAGTCTGGAGAGGTAGTTAGCAGGGGGCGTCCTTACCCAGTAGAGTACGAGCACGAGCCCTACCCCCCTGGTTTTGTCCCTCCTAGGTTCAGAGTCTTTGATGGGTTTGGGAACCCGAGGCAGCACGTGGCCCAGTACCGAGCCATCTGTTGCAACATAGGAGGGAACGATGCACTGATGTTGAGACTCTTTGTCAGCAGTTTAGTTGGGGTGGCCTTTGCTTGGTACGCCGACCTCCCCAACGATTCAGTACGCACCTTTGCAGAGTTGGAGCAGTTGTTTGTTCAGAGGTTTGTCAGTGCAGAGCACCGAGTTACAGTTGGAGAGCTAGTTGTGACTAGACAGCGGCCCCGAGAGCCTCTCCCAGATTACATAGTCAGATGGAGGAACCTCAGCCTACAGTGTGAGCCCCAGTTACAGGAGCAGCATGCAGTAGAAATTTTATTGAAGAATATAGATGGTCCGATAGCACCTTATCTGAAGGGTTTCAGCATCAGAACCTTTCAGAAGTTGTTGACAAAGGTGATCAGTTTGCAGGACAGCATACCCGATGCAGTCCCTCCTAAGGTTGAGAGTCAACCTTCACGTAGACCTCAGCGGCAGGAGTCATCAGGAGCACCTCCACATAGGAGAGGAGAGGTACACAGTACTTATGGGCCATCAGATAAGGGCAAGAAGCCCTTAGTCAGTTCAGCACCACCTCAGCAGTCTCACACACCGGGCCAGTCAGCAGTGCAGTCTAGACCCTCCCGTAGGACCCCAGAGAGTCAGCAGTACCTACGGGAGAAGCTTAGTAAGGAATATCCCTTTAAAAGGGAAAGTGTGATGAAGATCTTCAAGTTCCTTACTAAGAGAAACATCTTAACATTCCCGAACAACAATAGAGTGGAAGAGGAAGGGCAGACAGAACACCCACTCTATTGTCCATTTCACAGACATATCGGGCATGTTATAGAAGACTGCTATGTGTTCAAGGACAGAGTTGAGAAGCTCATGGCTAGTGGGCAGATCCACCTACAGGACAGCGACCTGGTTCAGCCCAAGGGCAAGACACCTCAGACAGTTCAGATGATCTCGGGCTCCAGTAGTTGTAGTGACAGCCAGAGTGGCAGACAGAGCAGTCGTAGCAGATCACCCAGAGGTTCTGAGGGGGAGTGGCAGTTAGCACTCTCTCGGAAGACGAGGCAGATGATCCGGCAGACAGTTCAGAGTTCAGAGGCAGTTGAGAGGAGGCCTACCCAGGCCAAATCGACAGTTGCCAGCCCAGTTTCTTCGCCAGCACCTTTTTCTTCTCCTGTTGTAGTGCCTACTGAGCACATTTCTTTTCCTATTTTATGTAATAAAAAGATGTATGAAAAGGAAAAGTTTGTTGTAACTTCTGAGGGGAAGACGGGACGCCTTCCAGCACTTACGCTGAAGGATTTCGTTCTCCCTTCAACTGATGATGAAATAATAGAAGAAGGTGATTCTGGCTACTTCTGGTGTTCTGCTCCTACTTTTATTTCTTCTAGCACTCGCTCTTTCAATATTCTACATGTTTCTTATGATGGTTCTGTATGTGATGAAGAGTCTGAGTGTGATGAGGAACCAGTCTTTATGATTCCGGAGGGTGGTTGTTACATGGATTCAGAAGATGAATCCGAGAACCCACTCCAGTCGCTTTCCTTGGAGCCAACACAGGCCGTCACCGCTGAACCAAGTGAATCTCCTGTCAAAGATGACTCGATACAGGAAGTTCACTTGCGTTCAGGGAAGGTTCTTCCACCTAGGATGGCTAAGAATACAAAAGAGAAAGATAAGAACATTGTTACCCAGCAGGACGATCCTATCCCTTCCTCCCAAGAGCAGTCTAAGGAGAAAGGGAAAGGCCCTCAGCTGGAGGTCGATTACAATGTGTTGGCCCATTTAAGGAAAATTCCTGCCCTTCTCAGTGTCTATGACGCTTTGATGATGTCTTCTGACTTGAGAGAGACCCTGGTAAAAGCACTACTCGAGCCAGAGTCCTATCAAGCCTTCTTTGCTTCCGAATCTGTTGGAGATGCATGCCTTTTGAGAGAGATGCCGTGCATTACCTTTTCAGATCGTGATCTCCTCTTGGGTACCTCTGATCACAATCGTCCTTTGTATGTCACCGCTGAAGTCAATGGTTATGAGTTGAACAGGGTCCTCATTGACCAAGGAGCTTCAGTAAACATCCTGAGTTATGAAACTTTGAAGAGCCTCTCCCTGGGTCATTTGAAGTTAACCTCCAATAAGATTATGTTGAAAGGCTTCAATGACCAAGGACAGCGTGCCCTAGGGTCCATCACCCTACCCCTGAAGTTTGGAAATTTCCTTACTGAGGCGAAGTTTCATGTGATCGAGGCAGATACTTCATACAGGGCTCTCTTAGGAAGGCCCTGGATTCATGAGTATGGAATGGTGCCCTCCACCCTGCACCAATGTATGAAGTATATGAGGAATGAAGTCGAGTACTCCATTCCCGGGGATACCCAACCCTTTTCCGTGCATGAGGTCTCTATTTACGATGATGCTGAGCATTACATACCTCGTAAGAAGAGTAAACCTCCTTCTGCCCAGTCACCAGTGACACCTGCCAGTACTGTACAGGGTCCTGTACAGCTACCTGTGCAAGGTCCGTCACAGGTTAGTATTGAGGCAGATACCTCCACTGCAGATCCTGTTAGATCTCCTTTCCAATTTGCAGTTGGGCACGATGTTCCCCCTAGTAGAGGAAGGGGAGAGCGAGGTAGAGGTAGAGGTAGAGGATCGACTCGCCCGCCGCGAAACTACGATACTCAAATCCCTCCTCCCTCATATCTTTATGCTTCTCCTTTGACTGTCGAGTCCGACTCCTCTGACGATGAGATGATCACTACCCCTCATCGCTCAGCTCCCTCACCAGCCCCGGACTTCACTGATTATAGTTCACTGCCTACCTTTTGTAGGTACCTGATACCCGAGGGTGGTTTAGTTATTGACAGTGGTTCAGACGAGGAAGTAGACCCCCGACGTCAGACCACTAGTCAACAGTCCCTTTCCCGTCAGATACGTGGAATAAGAGTTGAGGAGTCTCACCAAAGATCTTTGGTTACCCCCTCCACCAGTGATGGTGGCGCACTACAAGTTAGAGGTCGCCCTCCGCCTCCTCTGTACGAAACCTTTGTGCCACCACGAGCTAGTGAGTGTGCCTCGTTATCCCATAGTGTAGGTGCCCCACTGGGTCCTGGGAGTCAGGGTTCAGCGGAGACCGCTATAGATAACAGGGTCACAACTGCCCCTCGTTATTTTTCCCCTTTCGTGGAAGACTGTGTAGAGCGGGGTGTAGTCATCTCGACTTGGTCAGATGAACAAGCTCTACGACAGGCTCGTGTTTGGCGGACTGATATGCCTCAAACTAAGCAAGGTTTAGGTTATGTCGAGCAGAGCTCACCTAACCATGCTAACATCCGAACGGTTTCCCACTCATACCCGGTTGTTTCTCTTACCGATAAAGAAGACCCGGGTGATGATGAGGATAGAGTACTCGATGCTCCTCAAGAGTTTGAAGATGACATCACTTCTGCCATGGACGAATTGTGTGAGGTAAACTTAGGCACTGAATCAGATCCTAGACCTATTTTTCATAGTGTCTTGTTATCTGACTCAGAGGCTCAAGAATACATCGAGCTACTCTCAGAGTTTAAAGATTGCTTTGCCTGGAACTACACCGAGATGCCTGGTCTAAATCCAGATGTAGCAGTCCATAAACTAGCCATTAAGTCTGATGCAGTCCCTGTTAAACAAGCACCTCGTAGGATGAGGTTAGAAATAGAACAACAGGTGATCGCTGAGACTAAGAAGCTTATAGAGGCCGATTTCATTCGTGAAGAGAAGTACCCTACTTGGCTTGCCAACATTGTTCCAGTCCAGAAAAAGAACGGGCAGATTCGTGTCTGTATCGACTTTCGTGATTTAAACAAGGCATGTCCTAAGGATGATTTTCCTCTTCCTATCCCCGAGCTTATGGTGGATATAGCGTCGTCCCATAGCATTTTCTCCTTCATGGATGGTTCATCTGGTTACAATCAGATAAAGATGGACCCCGAAGAGGAAAAGTTTACTGCGTTTCGCACACCTATAGGTGTGTTCTGCTACAAGGTGATGCCCTTTGGTCTCAAGAATGCCGGGGCCACTTATCAACGTGCTATGACTGTTATCTTCGACGAGATGATACACGAGCAAGTTGAATGCTATGTGGATGATCTGGTAGTCAAAAGCAAGGTCCGTGGAGATCACCTTCGAGATCTACGAATCGTTTTTGAACGCCTACGCAAATATGATTTGAAAATGAACCCTCTAAAATGCGCATTTGGAGTTAGTGCAGGAAAGTTCCTGGGGTTTATAGTTCGCTACCGTGGCATTGAGATTGATCCTTCCATGATCAAAGCCATAGTAGATCTAAAACCCCCTAAAAGCCTTACCCAGCTAAGGTCTTTTCAAGGAAAGCTAGCCTTCCTGCGGAGATTTATCTCCAATTTGTCTGGTAGATGTCACCCCTTTGCTGCCCTGGCAAAGAAAGACGCCCGCTTTCATTGGGATGAGCGTTGTCAGGAGGCCTTTGAGAGTATAAAGCGCTACCTGATAAACCCCCCTGTTTTAGCTGCACCCATCCCAGGGAGGCCGTTAATTCTCTACACTACGGCCCTGGATGAGTTCTTGGGTGCATTATTGGCTCAAGAGAATGAGGAAGGCAAGGAGAATGCCTTGTACTACCTCAGTAGACGGTTGATACCCGCAGAGCTGAAGTACCCCGCGATGGAAAAGCAGTGTTTAGCTTTGATCTTCGCGGTACAGAAGCTTAGGCATTATATGCTTTCACACAAGGTCAACCTAATCTCTCGAGTCAACCCCTTGCAGTATCTGATGACCCGTCCGACCCTCTCAGGTCGTCTGGCACGATGGTCTATGATCCTACTGCAGTTTGACATCACTTTCGTCCCGCAGCGGGCCGTCAAAGGACAGGCTCTAGCTGATTTTCTTGCTGCTCACCCGATCCCTGCAGACTCCCCACTCAATGATGAGCTGCCTGACGAGCTAATCATGAGTGTGGTGGAGCAGGAGTCCCCTACTTGGGAGTTTTACTTCGACGGTGCGTCATCCGTTAGAGCCTTGAGCCCGAACGAAACTCCTATAGTTAGGGTAGGTCTGGGCCTCATTTTCGTATCCCCTGAAGGTCACACTCTGAGATATTCCTACAGTCTTTCAGAACCTCGTACCAATAATGAAGCTGAGTACGAAGCTCTGATTTTGGGACTAGAGTTGGCCATTCAGATGAATGTCATGCGGGTGAAAATCTTTGGAGACTCACAACTGATCATAAATCAAGTAGCGGGAGTCTACAAAGTGCTTAAACCTGAGCTCTTGCCTTATCACAGCAAGGCAATGGAGCTCTTGTGTTTGATTCCTGAAGTGACCTTAGCTAAAATCCCTAGATCTGCCAATGGCAAGGCAGATGCATTAGCTAAGTTAGCAAAGGAACTGGCTGACCCAACTGGTAACCCACTGTCTATCGTTGTCCAGTGCCGTCAAGCCCTGTGCCCCGCAGACCTGTCTTCTCCCGATCAGACCCTCACAGTGTTCTCAGTTGAGGAAGAATCAGACTGGAGAGTACCCTTTATAGAGTATTTGAAGCATGGCAGGCTTCCAGATGATAGATCTCTTGCTGCCCAGGTTAGAAAGAGAGCCCTATCATTCACTTATGTGAACGACACCTTGTATCGACGCTCTTTCGACCAAATGTGGTTGCGTTGCCTCAACGACGAAGAGGCTCGCAAGGTCATGGGCGAGATACATGAAGGTCTTTGCGGTGCTCATCAGTCCGGACCAAAAATGAAAGGCAGAATTAAACGCCTCGGTTACTATTGGCCGACTATGATCCGTGATTGTATGGAGCACGCTAGAAAGTGCCACCAGTGCCAAATTCATGGCACGGTGATTCACCAACCCCCTAATCCGCTGCACCCTACTGTATCATCTTGGCCATTCGAGGGCTGGGGCACGGATGTAGTGGGTCCTATTGACCCTCCTTCCTCTAAGGGCCATAGGTTCATTTTAGCTGCCACTGATTACTTCTCCAAGTGGGCAGAAGCTGTGCCACTTAAGGAAGTCAAATCAGAAGATGTGATGCGTTTCTTTCGTGATCATATTGTCTATCGTTTTGGTGTCCCGCGCCGTATCATCTCAGATAACGGCCCGTCATTTAGAAGCACCAAAATTGCCAGATTTGCCCGCCGCCATAACATCAATTGGCGATACTCTTCAATTTACTATCCCAAGGCTAATGGCTTGGCGGAAGCATTCAATAAAACTCTCGTGCAGTTAATAAGGAAAATCCTGGTCGCAAACAAACGAGAGTGGCACGATAGACTTCCTGAAGCACTATGGGCCTATAGGACTACATACCGTACTCCCACTCAGTCTACCCCATATGCTTTGGCTTTCGGGGTCGAGGCCGTCCTCCCACTTGAGGTCGAGCTCCCCTCGCTACGTGTGGCAGTCAGCCACAATCTTTCCCACGAAGATAACGCCCGATTACGGACGGAAGAGCTTGATGGTTTAGAAGAGCTTCGCCTACAAGCTTATCAGAACCTCAAACTATACCAGGCACGTATGGCTCGATCACATGATCGCCTTGTTCGACCCCGTGCTTTCCGGGTTGGCGAGTTGGTCCTTGTTTTACGTAGACCTATCGTTTCGCGTCGTCGCCGAAGTGGTAAGTTCGAGCCTGTCTGGGAAGGCCCCTTTGCTGTGGAGCAAGTCTACGAAGGTGGTGCCTACCTACTCGTTGATGCCAATGGTGTTCACCCTATGCCTGTCATCAACGGGCAGTACTTAAAAAAGTACTATGCCTGAGTTCGCTCTTCGAGAGGGAGGGGGTCTCCTTACCGCCTGCAAATACTCCCCTGTATATGTACCCCCTTCGGAGGGGCTTCTTCACTTTTCGACAGTCTGTGTGGCCACGACGATTTGTCCTCTACCACACGATGTTTGTTGCGAGAAGTATGAGGCTATCCTTAGGGGTGATGAGGTGAGATGATATGATTCGTACACTGACATAAACTCTAGTCTCTATCATCTCCCTTGTCTGAACTCTTCTAGGCCAGATCTTGACCCATATCAGTCCAAATATAGATTCAAGTTCTATTTTCAATGGTGGGATCTTTAAATTTAATATGCAAAGTTTTAAAAGAAAGATTAATCTGAGAAAAGTCTGAGAGCTTAAAACACGAAGTAAACCTTTTAGAGAATTTTTCCTTGGAAAGTATAGAATTTATTTTTCCTAATGAAAGACTTATCCCTGTCTTCTTTAGAAAATTAAGTAATTGGTGGTTGACTCCTCTAAACGCTTGAAGGACAATTATAATGATTCAAAAGAAAAATGTATGCCTTCTCTCTCATCCCTTTCTTGGGATGATTTCCTATTTTGAACTAAAATCTATATCAAATTGAAATTAGATTTAGAGACGCATATTTTCTCAATCGTCTTGCAGTTTTCTATCTCATAGGCATCTTCCGCAGGCTGATGAATCCATCTCATAATTTTCTTATTCAAGTCGTTCATTCTTATCATAGGATTGGATTTGCTTTGTGGATTCTTCTTCCTCGCACGAGAGAGTGAGTTTTTCTTCTCTTATGTTTGGAAGATAATCTTACAACTGAGAAAGTTTTCCTTTAGAGGTTTGGAAAGGGAGCCAGTTACAAAATGAAAGATACATAAAGTGTATCAAAAGTGAAAAGATGCGCAGTGCGCCAAAAATCAAAGATATACAAAGTGTATCAAAAGTGGAAAGTTGCGCAAAATGCGCCATAAAGTCAAGGATACACAAAGTGTATCAAGTAATTAAAAGATGCGCAGTGCGCCAAACCAAGTTGAGGGGCTCAAAATGAGCCCAAAGTGGATAAGTAAATGGCTTCCCTTTCTTGTAAATCTCTAAGTCTCAGAAAATTCATACCTCGGATATTTGTGATACTTGAGTTTGAAAATCGTGATTTTGGACTCATCATCGTGCAAGGATGTTCTATTAGATATAAAAATATTTTCATGCAAGAAGATTGAGAAGATTCAGTTTCTCTCTCTAATTTACACCCTTTTGAATTAGATATTTATTCAAAATATATAAGGGAGAAAGCCCAGCTTAGCTTGTAGGGAGCTTAAGCTGGGTTAGCAAAATTTAAATCCCTAACCTTCTCGGGTTTAGATGGAGTCAACCTATATTGCTGAACTTTCGGAACCTTTTTTTTAAAGGTTCAAGATGATTCAGAGGTTAATTTTTCATTTCTAAAAATAGTCTTTTCACTCTCTAATGAAATTTTCACTCTTTAGGAAATGTGTGAATCAGACTTCTCTCAGATTGATTGGTAAGGGCTTAAACATCTCTTAGTGGTCCCACTATTGAGTTTGTCTAAATGCTTGCCGTATTCTTTTAAAAATTCGTGCACAAAAAATATTTTGACCCCACCATCTGATTATAGACCATTCTTAAGGACTGGTAAGAGTCTCGCATTTGTCTTATCTTCCTCTTCTGAGTTCTGCTAATTTGGGAGTTTCCCCCTCTCTGTCCCCCAGTTTCACTTGGTGCCCCCAAGTGTGGTCTGGGATATCAAAACCAATTCAGACTTCTTTTGTACTGGGTCCATACCAACCTACGCTAGCTAGGGAGGGTAATGTTGATCCACTATCATAACCTAAATTTCATTCACATACCAATCGTGGTATAATTGTGCCCCCAGTTTTATTCATGTGATGAATGTGGCCTGGGTTATCAAAGCCAATCCTATATCCCTCTTTGAGTTCCAATCATTAGAGGATGTCCCATACTAGGAGTAACACACGGATATGGTAAACGTTCCCTCTACCGGGTGTTATCTTCGACAGTACGAGACATATTTAGTCTATGATTGTGAACATACAAAAAAATGTGCACCTATGCAATAAAAGAGGGAAGCTCTCAGTAGAGCAAAACCGGTTGCCCTTGTCACAGGTGGAACCCGGTAATACTCTCTAAGAGCTCAAATTCCCCAAAGTCTTTCTTTCTCTTCTCCTACAAAGCGTCTGAGTGATTGCTTCAAGGATGAGTTTACACTTGTGATTATTATGGTCTTTCACAATCATGATAGTCCTCATTAGTGGTGTGGTACATCTTGCTCAAGATGTTAGCATCCCACCTTCGCGAGCTCTGATTCCCTAGTAGGGAATCAGCTCTCCAGTTTCTTTTAGTGACCTACTTTTTCACCCTTGCCTTGCTCTCAGCTACTAGAGCAGTCCTATGGGTTTGGTAGTGTCGCTCTTGCCTCTCACAGGGTCCCCCCGGTCAGGGTGAGTGTTACCGCTGTGATGTTTGATGTTTATTGATTTCACTCATAAATCATCTCCCTCAATGGCGAGTGTGTCTCCTCGCCATCTTGAGCTGTTTCCCCAGTAGTGTTGCAGTACGCCTGGTTACCGGCGTTAGCATCACTGACTTGAGAGCTCTGATTTTCTAGCAGAAAATCAACTCAGTTTCTACTTTACTCTCTCTCTCATTCGTACTCTACTCTCAGCTGCTAGGGTAGCTCTGCGGATGTACTGATAATATTCCAACTCCCACAGGGTCCCACCAGTTTGTGTGGGTACCACTACTGTGAGCTTTTCATAAATATCATTCATATGCAACGTTACTTCCCTTAGTGGCGAGTGTGTCCCCTCGCTACTCTTGTGTGCTTTCTTAGTTGTGATGCAGTACATCGAGTCTCAGATGTTAGCGTCGCTTCTTAAGTGAACTTTGATTTTCTAGCAGAAAATCACTTCACTTGTCTTAGAGTGACATACTTGCCCGCCGTGACCCGACTCCTGGTTGTGGAGCGGTCCCTTGGATGTGTTTATGTTGCTTTCCACCTCTACAGGGTCCCACTAGCTTACGTGGGTGTACCACTGTAGTCTTCTATGATTATTTCTCATTAATATAGTCCTTTTCTCTGTAGCAAGTGTGTCCACCTTGCTACTTTAGCTACTCAATAGGAATGAGACTACCCCTCTCACACTTTGTTGAGGGCGTACCTTTCCCTATGGTCTCTCGAGGCATCGTTATGGTGCTTCCAGGTTTGTATGATTTTGGTCTCGCCTAGGCAGTTTCACTGGCATTTGGATACTCGTGGCCACGACGACTTGTCCTCTACCACGTGGTACCCAAAACACTAGTTTGAAACTCCTTAGGCGACCCTTCTCTCTTTGAAAATTTCCATTTTCTACTCCTCTTCCCATCCCTACGCATATGCGTGTTAGGGTATGGTTGAGATGACTTTCCCCTGATTGCTCTACTGCAGGCATATGCGCCGGGTAGGCATCAGACTTTACTTGGTTGAGAGTGCCCCACAGAGCCCCTGGGAGGCATATCTCACCATCTCTTTTTCCTGATTGCTCTGCTGCAGGCATATGCGCCGAGTAGACATCAGGCTTTACTTGGTTGGGAGCACCCCGCAGAGCCCCTGCGAGGCATAGCTCACCACACCTTTACCCTGACTGTCCTACCGCTCTGGTAGACATCAGACCCTTACCCTGGTCGTCTTGCTCTGATCAAGCAGACATCAGACTTTACCCGGTTGAGTGGGAGCCCGACAGAGTCCCTGGGAGGCATTCCCCACCACCACTTTTACTCTGGATGTTCTGTAAAAGACTACGCAGACTCCAATTTCGTGGCTTATTTACTTTTGCTGAGGTCAGGCAGAAGTATTGAGTCACCCCTATCCGCTGTTCCGAAAGGAGCAGGAGGAGACGGGATCCTTTCACCTTCTATTCTACTGTTTGAAATGAACAGCCAGGTAGTTGGTTTTACTTACCGTTCGAGAGAGCCCGACAGAGTCCCTGGGAGGCATTCCTCACCACCCCTTTACTCTGGATGTTCTGTAAAAGACTACGCAGACTCCAATTTCGTGGCTTATTTACTTTTGCTGAGGTCAGGCAGAAGTATTGAGTCACCCCTATCCGCTGTTCCGAAAGGAGCAGGAGGAGACGGGATCCTTACACCTTCTATTCTACTGTTTGAAATGAACAGTCAGGTAGTTGGTTTTACTTACCGGTTGAGAGAGCCCGACAGAGTCCCTGGGAGGCATTCCTCACCACCCCTTTACTCTGGATGTTCTGTAAAAGACTACGCAGACTCCAATTTCGTGGCTTATTACTTTTGTTGAGGTCAGACAGAAGTATCGAGTCACCCCTATCCGCTGTTCCGAAAGGAGCAGGAGGAGACGGGATCCTTTCACCTTCTATTCTGCTGTTTGAGATGAACAGTCAGGTAGTTGGTTTTACTTACCTGGTTGAGTGAGCCCGACAGTGTCCCTGGGAGGCATTCCTCACCACTACTTCTTCCCTGATTGTTTTGCTATGATCAAGCAGCATCAGACTTTACTTGGTCGAGTGAGCCTGACAGTGTCCCTGGAAGGCATACCTCACCACCCTTTCACCTTCCATCTTGTTGTTTCGATGCGGTCAGATGGATAGTTGGTTTTCTTTACTACCTCACCTTTTTTTTGGTCTCCCCCTCAGCTCTGCCCTTGCTACAGGGCAAGGTGAGGATGGGATTTCCTTTACTCTGTCACCTTTTTGTGACCTGTTACTATTTTGCTTTCCACTTTCTCCTTGGCTCTGCCTTGCTGTAAGGCAAGGCCAGGAGAAGATCCCCCTTTGCTCTCTTTCACCTCTTTTGGTGCTCTTTCCTAGAATCTTACTCTACTTCTTCTGTCACATTCGGTCAACGCCAACACGAGCGGTTCACTAGTTTGTTCGCCACTCCTGTTGGGGGTCCGTTTGTTGACCCTGATTTTCTCCCAGGCTTGGTCAAGGGAGTTGACCTGGCAAATTGACAAGTCAGGGCTCAAGACCCTCTCCCTTGTGTTCAATGGGTCAACTTGAGTCTGTTGAGCCCAGACCCAGGCCCTGGGTCAACCTGGTTGACCAGGTCAACCCAGGTTGACCCATTAGACCCATATGGGTCTAAATAAGTCCCAAATTAGATTCAAACCCAATCCAGGGCTCTCCAAGCCCTATTCTCTCCTCCACTGGACTCAGTGGGTCAGGCTTGACCCATTGGGCCCAAGTCTTGGTCCTGGGTCAACCTGGTTGACCAGGTCAACCCAGGTTGACCCAATAGGCCCTAATAGGCTTAAATCAAATCCTAATCAGATCCAAGCCAATCAAGGACTTCAAGGCTCATACCCTCCTCCCTTGGACCCACTTGACTAGGGTTGACCAAGTCAACCCTTGACTTGGTCAACCTAAGCCATTAATAGGTCAAAATGACCCATTAAGAGCCATTTAAAGTCCTAAACCCTTTCCTAATCCATTCAAAACCTAAACCCACGGCCAAGGCCTCTATTTTCCCTCCTAATCAGCCCTAGGATAGATCCTAGCCGTTGATCTTGAACCCTAGCCTTTAAATAGATGAATTAGGGCTCTTAGGAGAGGATCTTGCTCTTACTCTAGACCTAGACGTTCCCAAACCCTGAGAATTGGCATACGAGCTCCCTAGGTCTTCCTCACCCTCCCCAAGTCAAACCCCGACGGTCAAACCCGCCGGCGGCGAGATCTCCGGCGAACCGAGGCTTTGAACCTTCCCAGGCGATTTCCCGTTGATTCAAAGCGTTTGAGACCGCGATTTCTTCTACAAATAGGAGCGTGGACAATCTACAAGTGCAACCACCCTTATAACATCCAAATCCCATCCATAAACCAAGGTGAAAAACTCAAACCCTAGCATAGAACACTTAGGGTCAAATAGCATCTTGTTGAGTGCGCTTCGAGCCAAACTAACTATACCACATGATTTCTGTTCATGCCTAGATCCTAAGTCTCAATTTTCATTTGATTTTGTTCACCCACCGATCGCGAGAACGGGTCAAAAAACCCATTAGGGTTTCGGGTTACGTATTCAGCCTGATACGTCTGATCAGAACCGTTGATTTTACGATCAACGGTTCTGATCGCGTCGTTCCGCGGCTAAGTCCGACCGCGGATCGATCCCGCGGTCACTGCTCCCGTCTGGCTCGATCTGAGCCGTTGATCCTCGCAGCGGCAATCTAACGGCAGCGCTTCGCTGCCGTCGTTTTAAGTAACCGGGGGCCCGCCGCCGCCAATCATTGGCAATGATTGCGCGGCGGCGCAATCATTGCCAATGATTGGAAAACGCGTCCGCGTTTTGAGCCAGCGAACGGAGGCTGACACGTGGCCCACCGAGCCGCCGCCAGCCGGTAATTTTATTTATATATTATTTAATTTAAAATTTTATATATATATATATAAAATATATATAAATTAATATATTTTAAATTTTTTACTTTATTATTATTATTTAAATATTATCTAATATTATAATATTAATAACAA